>OZ026528.1:9934813-9954111 GCA_964019695.1 Loripinus fragilis
GTTTTATTTTTTATAACATAATTATGTCCCTTGACTGATGTCAGAATTTCGTTTCCTCTCAATATCTTCAGAACCAGTCGATAGAATTACACCAAATTTTGTGTAGAACCAGTGGATAGAATTACACCAAATTTTTTGTATATGGATTAATACTGGCAAGATCTAGATATGGATTGTTATTTGTCATTTTGGCATATTTGTAACAGAGTTATGGCCCTTGATTGATGTTAAAATTTTGCTTTCACTCAATACCTTGATAACATATGGACGAAATTTGACCAACTTTTGTTTGTGCATTGATATTGACAAGATTAAGGTTTGAATTTGCATGCATGATTTCTGAAAAGTTGCAGCAGAGATATAGCTCTTCATTGATGTTGATTCATTGAGATTTTTGATAAAGCGATTGCAATTTTAGCTCTGCCCACTTTATCACATCATGAAGGTTGAAAAATAAAATCTTAATTCTTGGTTTATAATTCTATTTGCATAAGGATTTCGAATCAATAAGATTTGACTGTATTCCCCATCATCTAGTACCAGGACTTTAGTTTACAGTGCGTACTGAAAAATAATTTTCTTATTTCTCAACCAAAGCATATGTTGTGGGTACTCAAAAGAATAGTCTCAATGAGACAGTTCGTTTGAGCAGCCAAAATATATGTTGAAATTAATGGGTAAGAAAATAATCACAATTTTACGCTAAAAAATGTGTTTATCTAAACCTATATAGTTCTAACAAAAACATCTGAATTATATGCAGGTTGAAGGGCTGGTGTTAGTAGATATAGATAATGGAACAGTTACTATCAATGCCGATGTTGACAGTGACGGATGTGACATGGTAATCCCTGAGCTCCCTGCTGAAGCAACTAGAGTGTTCACAGCAAAGTGTTCAAAGTTTAAACAACAGTTTGAGCTGCTTGAGACTCAGAGGTGAGTGAAAGTATATCGTAGGTTCGTTTAAGAAACCTGGAACGTGCACTTTAGTAAATTTTAAAGGAGAGACAAAAAAATTTCTTGTTGTTTTCTTTTTGTTATATTCTTGTCAGATTCAGACTGAAAGCATATTTTAAGTTTATTTAACAGGTACACGTAATACATTTGCAGAGTTTTAAGTTTCTAGCGTGTTGTGATACTTTTTTAAAAAGTATTCAAGATTTTGTAACACAACATTTTGTCAATCTTCAAAGCTCAATAAAGACAAGTTCCATTTTAATTAAATAGATAAAAAGGTAACCAAAGGTAGTTCTGTTCCTTTTGAGATGTGTAAGCTGCATTTGATGTGTCTACATTACCTGTGCTGACATTTCGATTTATAGGGGCACAATCTTGTATAATACAACATCCACAAAAAGGCAAGCTTACAAATTCTCCTATCAGCAGCATTTTCGAAAATAATCTGATGAAAGGCAAGAAACAAGTTTGTATGACAAATTTAAGCATGAATTCTAGAGAATGTATTCATAGAAACCCTTTGAATCATCACAGTAATAAACCAGATAAAGGTTACCTGCTTTTTTGTCTTATCAGATTTACGTATATGAAGTGTATGACCTGGGAATTTTGACTAATTGAGGTAAGAGATTTTGGAACTTCACAAAACAACAACTTTTCATTGACTATTGCAGGGCTTTAGATAAGCTTGCGTACTGAGTAAATTATGAAAATATTTGACAAGATACGCTTTTATTTTAATTCTAGGGCGTATCATGTATGAAAAACAAAATAAGCATTAGGCATTTAATGTTATTCCAGAGCATAATGTCCGAAATGTCATATTTTCTTTCTTGTTGACACGGTAGCAAAATGTTAGATGAAATCCGAATTTGTGTCTCTTCAGGCATGTTCGTTTTATTATGGAGGCATCACAAATCTTTGTAAACGCATTCTCCATCAAATGGAAACATATCTAAGTCTTTGTGGGATCAATAGTACAGCTTGTCGAAACTATCGGAAACCACGAGGTTGCTGTGTAACACACAGTTTTACTTTCTGTTTCACAACACGCTGTCTGCAAAATCCTACGGAAGAAAGTTATAGAAACAATGCCATCTAAGTGTGTGTGCTTTCTTGTAATAGTGTACAGTATTTTCTGCAAGTATCTCTGAAATCCAGTCGCTATTTCTTTTTAGAAAAATATCAGGAGATCTGAGTTCGCAAGAAGTGAATACACAAACTCCTTACAAGTACTGGCTTATACAAAAGTATTTCAGTCTGTCTAATGACTTAAAAAATCTTTTAGATCATCTTAAGTAGCCTCAAGTTCTGATCCAATATTTTGATTTCAACAAAACCCCTCACCCACCTACCCTTCCAAAAGCAGACAATAGCCACTAAAAGGGTACTCTTAACTTTACGTGCATTATTTTTACAAAAAAATATTCTTCTCCCGCACACCATTGTCCCCTCTGTGGCTTTTTCCTGCTAAACCCAACACCTATTATGCCATGGAAAAATGATCATCTTACCCTTTGCTCTATTGTTAGTAGACTAGGAAAACAAGCAGTTTGCTCAGGCTAAGTTAAACCGCCTGTTGAAATAGCTTTATCCTTTCTTTGTGTATGTTTTTTAAGACAAAAAGTCAGTACTCCAAAATATTTCTTGTAACTTCTTTTTTAAAAAATGGACGAGTACTGTACTCTTTTGGAAATAATGCTTATCTAAAGCCCTTCCATTGCATACAAGGTTTTGTGACCTGGTGCGCTGAACTATCATTATTCGTCATGTTAAAAAAAGGGTATGGTAACTAAAGTGCACATACGGGGTTTTGTAAACTAACCAACGATATTATGATACAAGTTTATATGGAATCATAGACTGATAGTGATGGAGTTTAGGTAGCTCATAATTTCAGGTATCAGGTTTCAAATTACCGTATACAGCCGAGTATAATCCGCAAGAATACACAACCCGCACCCCCACTTTTGACCCCAAAATCCTGGAAAAAATGGATTTCTTAAGTATTGACCGCACCCCAAATTCAGCATTCTAAAGGTCCGTGTGTGTCAACTGCAAACAAAAAGCTTACCTTGCACACTCTATTTTTCACACATGATGTCATCACAAGTTCTAATTATGTTTACCTAAGTCTCCAAACAAATCAATTATCCGCAATTAGTGCAGTAATTGGCAATAGATTTACTAAAATTGTGAAGCTTCAAGTCATGGTTTGTGCACATGTCATGTCAATAAACACCTCTCCAGGCAAGGGAAGCAACTCAAAAATACAATTTCAGAGGAAGAAAACCGTGTTATTCCAAATGAAGTGCTGTTTACCTATTACAGCATCTAAAAATAGAACGCTTGAGTGATTATCGGTTTTCACATAAATACTAAGCAATGCTTTTATAGTATAGCGGGAACCATGCAGTGTAAATGCACTTACACACAACAAATTCAGACAGCTGTTAAAAGAGAAAGGAAATACCGATTTATGTGCGGTTTTCAATGTCTGTTAGGCCTAAATGACTTCAGCAACATGATGGAATAACTCATGATGTACTGGCACGTAAGTGCAAAGCCATTTTACTTGGAAAATCTCTCCAATTATTGCATGAGAATCCGAAAATCGGTCCGCTTGTGTTTGGGAAAAAGTCCCAAATTTTGAGTTCGATTACACTACCCGCATCCCCCTTATTTCATGAGTTGTGGGGGTAAAAAAAGTGCGGGTTGTATGCACCTTTCTACGGTAATCACCACTTTCTTCACTGACCATTGAAAACACAAGAAATTAATAATAAACGAGGGTTGGATGGTGTGGGGATGGGGAGAGGGAGGGGGTTAGGGTCTGAAAATTGAGGGGGGTTGGGGACATGGGAGGGACTCTGAAAAAATTGCTAATCTCTACAATTCTAGCCATTTAATCACTTCGATAGAATATTTTCCTAATCCTTAAAATTCAGCTGTTAATCAATAAACCTAATTGTCGCCATTTTTTGCTCTGCTCATTGAATTTTAGAATGTGTTTAATCTGTAATCACATTTTTTGATCCTCATTATATATTAGACATGAAAACAAGACATGAAAATATTGCTTATGACTGTCTATAATTGGACATATCTGTGACAAAAGTGTTACAGTCATATCTGTTACAATTTCATTACAGGCCATTCTGTTACAATCTGGAAGTGTTGAGAAGGCAGAAGATGGAACACATGCAAATTCAGAATGAAAAGATTGCCCATGCCTGTCTTGAGTTCATGGTGAATTTGTTCCGGTAAGTTATTTGCTCTAATTGACATATTTTCCCTGGAACCTGATACAGTGCAGCTCCTTTATAATGTACCTCATTATAACATCTATTGTATATAACACAATCATATTTTGGCTCTCAGATATTTTCCACTATAATGCAGTTTGACTATGGATATCTTGACTAAGCATAAGTTGATAAAACTGATAACTTGATAAGATTTTATTGTCCTGCCAACCAATTATAATGTATTTTCTACCACCTAACATAACTCCAATTTCAAAAGAAAACAAAAGGCACATTTTTTTTTTGATCTTACCTTTATTATTGGAATGTGCCTCCATTTAATCCACCATTTTCAACGTAAAGTTCCACATTAAAACCATCATTTATTTGATCAGTAGACAACCAGACTTGATCCAGGTGTTTGACACATGCAGTTCTAAATTACTGTAGTGGTTGGAATCAGTTGAATTTTCATGATCCATCATCGGAAGATGCAAGTCACCAATGATCGATCATTAATTGACCAAATGAAAACTTTGTAATGGAGTGAATAATTAGGCAGCTACTCCATGATCCATTCTGCTCCTTGTTTGTTTTGTTTGTTATCAATTTAATATTTGCAAAAAATGAATCTATCTTAGTCTTGCCAATCATTTTAGTGGCCTAAAATCAGTCAACTATGACTTTAGCAGAATAAAAAAAAAAAAATGACACTTCCCACTCTACCCCTGTCTTCCATAAAACTGCCCCTAAAGTTTGATCTGAAAGGTTCTGCAGCACCAAAGTTACTGGTTTCTAAAAGAAACCTGAAATCTGACTAACTTCTGCGACTGCTGTTCTATTCAAGGGCAAGGATGATAAATTTTCAGGATTATCAATGTCGATTTACCATTGAAGACAAACAACTTGAAACGGTTGTGGAAAATGGCCCTATTCATGTCCAGGGTAGCCTTAGATATTATGCCATTGCTTTTTATCGAGAAGCCAAAGTGCTTCTAGATGACAGAGCGGCTCTTCAGCCTGGAAAGTCAAGGAATTAGCTCTTTTCTGCCATTGCAGAAGTGTAAACAGAATGCTGATAAAATAATAAAGCGAAGCCATCAAAACTAAATACAATGTCCAGATGTGGGTAAAAGCCGGAACCGAGTAATTGAATACGGAAAAAAGTACCGATCATCAACTAGGAAGTCCAAAAACGAGCTATGCCTTACGAACTTGATTACTCGGCCGACCACTATAAGTAAGTCTTGTAATTACACTAAAACTTGATCGTGGTTGGCGAATTATGCTGATCAATTGTATACAACTTCAAAGGGGGTAAATTGTTTTGACAGTATCAGCTAATGAGTCATATTTGAGCTATCACTTGAGTATTAAGCTCATCTGATGTATGGAGAAAATCTGTTCTCTTTTCTGTGGATAATGAAATCAATTAGGGCAAAAAGAACCTGATCCATTTCTCAGGCCATTTTTAAAAAAAAAAAAAAGATCCAGCGTTTTATTCCGGCACTATACAGATGCAAGAAGTTTATTTTTGGATAAATATACATGTATTGTGAAGTCATCTGCACATCAAGCAGTTTTGATTTGATCAACAAATATCAAAACCCTTATCAAAAGCAGTGGAAAATATGACAATGCCTGAACTGGTAAAATCTGCAAAAATGGGTCCAGTACCATTACTTACCTAGAACTGAAAATGCTGTGTTTACTTGGTTTTTATTTTGTATTAGAAAATGATAACAAGGCATAATGCTGGACTTTTAAACCAGATGTGGCGTTGCTTGAGAAACAATTCTGTATTTTTTTGCCTTTCTCAATTCTTTCTTTTTATCCAACTGCTCATATCAGTTGATTCTTGGGCCAATTCATCCGGCAATTCGTTAAAATGAATGTAATATAGCTCACAATAAGGATCTATTAATGCACCAGTTAAAAGTGATTTCTTTCAACCCAAAGTAGTAGCTACTGCACTTGTTTACCTCAAACTACTGATTACTCGACATATTTTGCACAGTCCTTTCATTTCAAGGTATCGAGAGTAGACTGAATAGCCAGTATGTTATGGCCAATATTATTACACATCGTAACTTATTAAAGGAACCTCTATTGTTTACCTGTTTCAATGTATGCGGTTACATATGTATCACTCCAAGGCGCAGCATCATGTGATAAATTCCAAATTCTCATTAACTGCTCATTTCTTTATCTTCTAGGGGTGTGGTATTTGATTCAAGGGTGGAGCTCAAGCACTTTAACAAAGATGTGTTCATGAAGAAACAGTCTGAGGCTGATAAACCTTTCTATACCAAAGTATGTATCATGATTTTATTCCCCCAGGGGTGTGGTATTTGATTCAAGGGTGGAGCTCAGATGTGTTCATGAATAAAAAGTTGGAGGCTGATAAACCTTTCTATACCAAAGTATGTATCATGATTTTTATTTCGCTTGTGAGTCAGCTATTTTTATATACTAGATTGTAGGTTCACTTTATTTCATTTTTTGGGGTTAATTGAACCAAAAACTTCTCATTTAGATAAATGGTCAGTAATCACTATGGAGATATTTTCATGGATGCTGACAATACTTTCAAAGGATTATCGGTAGTACTTGACTGGTGGAAAAAGACTATGCAAATATGGATTTTATTTATGGAGATATTTTCATGGATGCTGACAATACTTTCAAAGGATTATCGGTAGTACTTGACTGGTGGAAAAAGACTATGCAAATATGGATTTTATGTTTACTGTGGTGCCAACCAAGAGTGAAAGTGACATAATCTTTTGTTTACAATTGTTAAGTAAAACATTAACTTGTACACCCAACTTGTGCTAATGGGAATCAATAGATCACTTGTGTATTAATCCTATCCTGTGGATTTGATTAATACACAAGTGATTTATCGGTTATAATTCCCTGATAGCTTTGTAAACAAAACAGATGTCACTGTCACTCTTGGCTGGCATGACAGTAGTTATGGAATGTGAGTATTACAAGGACAAAAGCTGTTTTCTTAAAACCACATTAAGGCTAACAACCAAATAATTATATGCCAACCTTTCTTGATCTACCCTATTTAGACAAATGGAATTTTCCATCAAGTTTGATGCTGTTTAGTTAGGATGGTCATTTGTTAATGAGAGGTCACAGAGTGTTATTTCAAAAAATTATTGTTTTTGTTTCTCTGAAATCGACTGTGTCTTGGCATCACTGGCATCATTGCCCCAAAACTTGCAAAATATATTAAGCTTTGTAGAAATAAAATGGATGGATCAGATTTAATGAGACAATTAAAGCAAATTGCCTTAGTCATATTACTTCGAAAAGGAATAAAAAGCACAAGAAGATTCTAGCAATAAGAAGCCAAGTAAATGAGCCGCAATATGTGATTTCCAACAATGTGGCATTTTGGCAAGTGTAGACTCAAACAAGCCTGTACAGCCTCGTTTTAAGCTTAGAAACTCCAAATAATGTTCAGTCAGTAGATTAACACTCATAGAATATTCAAGCAACTAGCAAAGGCTCTTATGAGACTGTGCATATGCGCAGGCTGGTCTGAGCCTTGCTGGCCGCACATACCACATTGTTGGAATTCTCATGTCGCAGCTCAAATGATCTTATAAACGCAAAAATGCATTGAAATCTATGACATTCCTAATGTTGTGGAATCATGTTTGGTCCTTGAATATAGTTAGCAGTAATTCTTCGCATTCTGTTTTTTGTAGGTTTTCAAGACAGACATGTTCAAGACCTTCTTAGAAGACAGAATGGCCGAGAAGTCTGATTACTGGTCAGACCTAGAAATGAAGACCAGGAAGGATTTATCTAGTTACTCTCAAAGTGGAGCCTCCTCAGGATCAGGAAGGTAATGTAGCCCTATCTATACTGTCCCGTTCTTTCATACAATTCAATATAATAGTACGAGAAGTCTGATTACTGGTCGGACCTAGAAATGAAGACAAGGAAGGATTTATCTAGTTACTCTCAAAGTGGAGCCTCCTCAGGATCAGGAAGGTAATGTAGCCCTATCTATACTGTCCCTTTCTTTCATACAATTCAATATAATAGTACGAGAAGTCTGACTACTGGTCAGACCTAGAAATGAAGACAAGGAAGGATTTATCTAGTTACTCTCAAAGTGGAGCCTCCTCAGGATCAGGAATGTAATGTAGCCCTATCTATACTGTCCCGTTCTTTCATACAATTCAATACAATAGTAGGAGAAGTCTGATTACTGGTCAGACCTAGAAATGAAGACCAGGAAGGATTTATCAAGTTACTCTCAAAGTGGTGCCTCCTCAGGATCAGGAAGGTAACATTATAAGAATGTGAGGGTAGAATAGAAAAATCTGTCGCGAGGATCATCGATTGGCATCACAAGGCTTGCCGAGTGATGACAAATGGTGATCCCGAGGGACGGATTTTTTCTATCCTACCCTCACACGAATAATGGATTCCTTTCCTTTCCTTCACCACTGTTTTTATTTGAAAATAAGCCTCAAGAAGACCATGAATACGCTAAGATACAACTACACATGATGACATCACTTTAACATAACAATGAAATCACTTGATGACAATGTGCATGAGTTCTAATACAACCAATGTATGTAGCACTCACGCCACAGCCTGGGTAGGATAGCATGGGTTAGATAGATTTTCTATCCCAGGGTAAGATCTCAGATATCCGTATCGGGTGTGCAAGAAAGCCCTATCTGTACTGTCACGTTCTTTCGTGCAGTTCAATGCAATAATTTTTAGCTGTTCTTCTAATCTATTTTTGCTCACTTTTATGAAAATATGAAATGTTTTAGTTTAGGGAATGAGCCCAGGGAATTCAATAGAGAAAATAGAGGTCATTTATGCTAGGCCAGGCACCGCTGTCAGTAAAGTGTTTGTCTAGAGTTGCACTTCTGACAGTATATCCAGGGGTCGTGAGTTTGATCCCGGCCCAGTCCCATACTTTTGTGGTGTTTGATCATGAAATAGTTTCTACGGTCATTCTCCTCCCTTCAACGGATTTATTCCAGAAGGGTTGCTGTCAGTTACAAGTGAAAGTATGTGCACGAACCACTTGCTAATAGCTTATTCAAGCTTGCCTAGAAAAAAGTGTGGTTAGGTGAACTGAACGTCCCAACATGACCATAGCTGTTGATTGAGACATAAAGCAACAAACCAAACCAAAACAGTGTTGTTTTATAATTGAAAAAGGCTACATTATAGGGATCAATCATGTTTTTTCATTCCATTTGTGTGTGCCAGGTCCCTTAGGAGTTATTGAAAAATGAGGGCAAACAATTTGTTTGAGAGATTATGAAAACCTTGGACAAACAGGTCCCTTGATAGATATTGAAAACTTCATGCAAACAGGTCCCTCATGAAATGTTGAAACCTGAGGTTTTCAATATCTCCTATGGGAGCTGGTAGATGTTGATATGTTAACAATTTTGTCTTATGTTACATGCCTTTGAGTTACGAACAATGTTTGCATGAGAGTGGATTGGTTTGGTTCCACAGAAAGTGTAAATGTTGTGCTTTAGAAATAAAAATACAAGTGTATTTTATCTGAACTTCAGCCTCAGCCTTGTGAGGTTCTCATTTGAGTATCTCAAACAGAAAAAGAATAAGCAAATAAAATAGTCCCTTATCAGACAGCTTCTAAAAGAAGCAATCTGATATGGGGCTCAGGCCTCCAGATAAGAGTGCGTAATCAAAAATTAACTTTCTTATTTCTCTACCAGAACATAATTGTGGGTACTCAAAAGTCTCAGCAAGACGATTCTTTTAAGCACCCAAAACAAATGTTTAAACTGATGCATATGAAAATATTAACAATTTTACATCCCAAATTCTTTGGTTATCTGGAGGTCTGGGGCTTATTGTATGTTTTCTTCAGTAAATGATCTTTCGATAACTAGGAAAATTTAGGCTAGTCTAAATCTTTATCTGGAATATTCCATTTTTGATATTTAGCACTAATCTAGAGTAAAATGATGTAATTTTCTATTTTATTATGTGTGCATGGGTGGTTCTTTGACAATTTTCATGATGTAATAATGTGTTTTATTTCAGCCCTGTCTTCCTTAAAGGGTAATCATGGACACTTTTTAACTAAGCTAGCTAGCTAGGCCATGAAGAATATATGTGTTTTTTCAGGTTTCCAGATCTTAGCCTAATCTAAACAATTAATTGTGAAAAAAGGAAGTAAAGAAGGGGGAAAATTAGATACATGCAGCTTAAAAATTCTGGCAAGTGCATAACTCAGTTTAGGTCTAGATGGTTTTTTCTCAGACTGAAACTTGAAACGCACATATATTATTTTTTGGCCTCATAAATTAGAATATCTTACAATAATAGACATTTTAACACTAAACACAATTGTTAATGTACAACATTCATCCTTAGATCTTGTCTAAATTTACCTGTGTGGCAGTTAATCTTGGTCTTCACTGTGTTTGCCAAAGTACCTGATTATTTGTATCAAGAATGAAAGTGGTTTAATCCCTCTTTATACTAATACTGGCTTTAATTTTTCTTGACAAAATCTTAGTGGATTATTCAGTTAATACGATTATGTAGGTACATGGATTTTCCGTACATTTTCTAATTGAGGCCCAGAGTCTATGAATTCTGGAAAGGGGGAGTTCCAAATCTGCCCACACATGGATTTCGATAATATTTTGTATGTTGAATACCTACGTTATAACAACTACAAAATGAAATTATTTTATTCCTCGAAGGTCGTTAGGCCACAGGGGGACACCTTGATGTACACCCTCTTTGTACTAATATGTTACCTATTAAATATCAGTCTCAAATCATTAACATTATTGACTGCTACACTTTTTGAATGGAATATGAAAGACGACTCCCAAGGGTATACCTGAATACCATTAATGTGTATGAATACATTAGATAATTTTTTTTCTGACCCATCAAAATTTGTATTATCCCCATATTGAACACTAAAGTTAGTGTCTATATGGGATTCTGTCCTAATATTTACCATGTTCCAGTTTTTGTCAACACATAATATTTTCAGAAAAGTAGGTCAAATACATCTTCTTTATGCATGTAAATTTTCATAAAATTTGAACACCGGTAACAGTGTTATAATTTGTATGAAATGAGTTAAGTCAGTTTTGATTCATAAGTGATTTTAAATAAAATATTCCAGTTAGGTCTTACAAACCGCAATTTTTCCACCAGTATTATTCTGAAAATGCATTGACTATCACTATTTAGTATCTTCATCCAAATTAGGTCAAAGATGTTTTATGGTGTCAGAAGTTTTTGCTAATTCAATAGCATAAAACTGGCATTTTTGTAAGAAGCACTTGATAAGTAGCACTTGGTCTAGAACTTAGTTGTATGGGTGGATATCCAGCAGGTATCATTTCGTTGCTTCAGTGCTATAGTGTTCTATCTACCATTGCACAAGTTTTGAGAAAATGAGTTTGAACATTTTAGTATCCTTATTTTTGATGCCTCATTTATTACAGTCTTTTTAAGCATACCAGGGGGTTAAAATATATGCGTACAGTATAAATGACCTTGGTTTGAAGAAATTTTCACAGTAATATGGAATTTATGGGCATTTTACAGTTTGCAGATAGAACATTATGCCCTAAGAATCGCCTTCTGCGTTCAGTGCTATAGTGTTCTATATTTTCCTACAGCTTATTTTTCTGCTTATGGGAGCAATTTGTATACTATTATGAACAGAAATGATTTTTTGTACCTAAAAGTAGCAGATGTAGTCATTTGTTTGGCATAACAGTAACAAACTGCACAGACTACGCCATTACAATTTATGTAAGGGAGGTAATATGTTCCTACAGTTATTTTTTCTGTCAATGGGGTCAATAAGCATATAGACTGAACTGATTATTTGGACCTAAAAGTAGCAAATTTAACCATTGATTTGTAATTACATCGACTAATTACTTCAATTAAAGCAGTTTAAATATGTGTAAGGGAGGCAATCTGTTTCTATAGCTTATTATTCTGTCCATGGATCAATTTGCATAATAAAATTGACTGAGTGGATTATTTGGAACTAAAAGTAGCAGATATAGCCATTAATTTGACATTACATTGACAAACCGCTTCAATTGAGGAAATTTAAGTTTATATAAGGGAGGTAATTGCAAATTTTACCAATTTCTCCAAGGGAAGTGATTTTCTGTAGATAGAACAGTATGACACTGAACTCACATAGTCACGTGACATAATCATTATTGGCCATTGGATAAAGATCACTTAGAACACTATAGCACTGAACGAAATTGTCTTTTTGTAGATAGAACAGACAAGAGGACCTGAAGGTCCTGAGGCGCTCACCTGATCTCCTTAATAATGTCAAAATAGGTCAAGGTCAACTACAGCTTTTAATGGAACAAATTTTGTTTTTACCATATACATTTTGGTCAAGTGACCTAAACAATCTAATGAATAATCCATCAAACAGCCCAGTGATTTCTGAGAAAAAAAAATTAGATAGGTATGTGGCAGTCCAAATGAGTGGCCTTGGATAAAATGTCACAGGTCAGCTTGACATTTGGTACTTACTAGTAATAAACCATTGTCGCAATAGGTTTAACTATTATGAATTTGGCTGGCTCAGTTATAGAAATGAACATTTTAAGATTTTCTCCATGTAAATGCATTAGGAATCAAATTTGACCTTGCCATAAAGTAGGTCAAGGTCAACCTAGATTCATCATTTGTGCTAACCTGGCAGGGCCCCACATCCCCGATCCTACATGCCAAGTCCCAAAGCCAGTGGCCTTTTGGTTCCAGAGAGGAAAAGATTTAAAGAGTTTTTACCATATATGGGCATGGTGGCCATGTTAGTCATGTGACCATAACAATTTGTATAAGTTTTGGCTAACCAGTCATAAGGAGTTGTCAAATGAAATTTGCTTTCAATTGGCCAAGAATTATCTGAGAAAACTATGTTTTAATATGTTGATGGGACTCCAATATAAGCTACCTTGTCTGAAAGGTCAAAGATCAACCTTCACCTTTAAACTTATTTATAGACTCTAGATTGAACATATTAAGTGAGAATAATGACTTTGGCTTCCACAGTATTCAAAAAATTAACTTTTCAAAAAATTTCCCATTCAAATGCATTAGGAAGCAAACTTGACCTTGACGTTAAGTAGGTCAAGGTCACCCTAGGATCATCATTTGAACAAACTTGGTAGGCCCCACATCCCCAATACTACATACCAAGTCTCAAGGTCACTGGCCTTCTTGATCTGGAGAAGAAGATTTTTAAAAGGTTTTTACCATATATGGGCGTGGCGGCCATCTTTGTCATGTGACCA
Source organism: Loripinus fragilis (assembly GCA_964019695.1). Lineage (NCBI taxonomy): Eukaryota > Metazoa > Mollusca > Bivalvia > Lucinida > Lucinidae > Loripinus > Loripinus fragilis. The sequence continues at coordinate 9,948,354 of OZ026528.1, forward strand.
AAATATTTTGTACAAATTTTGGCTGACTTATCATAAGGAGTCTTCACATAAAATTTGAGCTCAATTGGGCCAATGGTTTGTGAGAAAACTATGTTTTAATATATTGATTGGACCACAATATGAGCGACCTTGGCTGAAAGGGCAAAGGTCAACCTTGACCTTTGAAACTTATCTATAGCCATTGTCTCATTAGTTTCAACATATCAAGAGAGAATAATCACTTTGGCTTTAACAGTATTCAAAAAATCAACTTTCAAAAAAATTCCCATTTAAATCTATTAGGAAGCAAATTTGACCTTGACGTTAAGTAGGTCAAGGTCAACCTAGGATCATTATTTGAACATACTTGATAGGCCCCACATCCCCAATGCTACATACCAAGTCCCAAGGTCATCGGCCTTCTGGTTCTGGAGAAGAAGATTTTTAAAGGGTTTTTACCATATATGGGCATGGCGGCCATCTTGATCACGTGACCAGGAACATTTGAACAAACTTTCGTTCCCCTATCCTAAGGAGTCTCCACATGAAATTTGAGTTCAATTGGCCCAGTGGTTTCAGAGGAGAAGATGTTTGAAAATGTTGACGGACGGACGCCGGACGCCGGAGTCACTGGTATACTAATAGCTCACCTCGGAGCCTTCGGCTCAGGTGAGCTAAAAAGCACAGCGATTTTAAGATTAATAGGGGGAGATAGGCAAATGAAACCTTCACCAGTAGATAGAACATTTGATCCCCTTTCCAACGGTATGCATAACTCATTTTTGACCAAAATGTCACTTAGAACACTATAGCACTGAAGCGACGATTTGTGAATTGATCTTCCACTGGTTTCCAAATTATTTTTGGACTGAAGCCAACAGGTGTTTATGCTCTTAATGTCTTTCAGCCATTGAAAAAATTCAAACAGATTTGGATTTATGCTAGGTAATTTATCGTCTCCATCTACATCCTATGTTCCTGTTCTCTATCTTATGTCCCTCCGAATCAGATATTGAGGGTAAATTGGTTCAAGACTATGTGCACACTTTTCATTAACTCTCATAAACTAAGTGAAACCAGGTCAAGTGTTTAAGAAATTGTGTACATTCTTACTAGTTTGGTAGGTTCTTTTTCAGAGAACTTTGATTTCACACCAGCTGTCTTTGTATAGGGTTAACTTTTCCCCATACATTGATAAAGTGTTGTATTTTCATATTCTGGTCCTTCTGGAATATTTAGTTTCAGCAGAAAGTAGAAGACCATTTAAGCCAGTGCCAGGAGGCACGAGAGCTGCAGCACTTTCCATTTAGTGTCATGCAGAGTGAGACTGAGTGAAACGGAGTCTTAAGTTTTTAAACTTTATAGTTTATATCTATAATGGAATGATCCGTTTTCTTACATTATTTGAATAGTATCCTTATTTTGCAGTCCCTTAGTCACCCAATGTGTACATTTTAATGAATGGTTTACAGAATCTTATTTGAATTGCATTGTATCTTAATTGGTATTGATTGTGGTTATTTCTCCTGCATTAAGTTATATCTGCCAAAACATATCAAAAGAGTATCCAAAAATACTAATCATAAACCCCATTTAAACGCATTAATATTCCAACAAAAGCTTTAAAACTGCTCTAATAAATAGAAATGGAGTTGATGAAAGTAAAATGATACTTTTTAAGTTTATTAATGGATTTTCAAATATTAAGAAACATTTAGCGAATTTTTGAATGTATACATACTGAACATCTGGCATTAGACGAGGTGAAACAGTCTTTGTGCTGTTATTTCCATCGTGGTTATAGAATCACGAATTTGATTCTCAAATGACCTCATAATCATAATGCTGACATACTTAACAATTATGTAAAAATTATAATATTTATAATGAATTCAGTCATATTTATTTAGTTAACAAAAATCTGACTCACAATTCAAACGAAATATATTCTCGGGCTTAAAATCTTGTGAATATTATCCTTATACATATAGTCAAATTCTATAGATGGGAAAAGTTGACAAGGACTGTAACACACCATAATTAAAACCCAAACATTGTTGATATAATTTGCACATCTGAATTTAAGTAAATATTCTTAAAGAAACATTATTTTAACCTTTTTATGTAATGATATGGTAATGTGTGTACCGCACATATAAGCTAGCACTCTCAGAGTATTCTAATAATTATCAATTTCAGAAATTCTGATTTCTGTTAGATGTAAATTGGGCTAATTTAGGGGGATACCCCAATTATCACATACTACACAATAACAAGTGTTGTAACCATCCAATGAAAAGCGATAAAAAACAAAATACTTATAAGCCAAGCAGTCAATTTGCATAATATCATCAAGATTGATGCCTGTGCAGAACAGAACTCTATGTAAACTGAGCATACTGCTAGAAGTTTACATAAAATCTTGATTTTTACATTCTGCAAAATTTTGACCATTAAGATTGAAATTCAGAAAACTCCATTTTACCGGTTTTATTTTTTCTTGAGATTTTATGGTTCTAACAAACATATGTGTGGAAAAATTTGATATAAATTTTATAGGTTGACAAGAACAGCAACTAGGCAAAATTGACAATTTAATTTGTTGAAAATATTTTCAAAATGTTAAATTTAGGGGTACCTTCAAACAAAATTTGATGTGGACTTGTTTATTTTATACATTGAAATATATGTATGATACATACATGATAACAAATAACTAGGCATCATGTTGAGAATGAATTAGGTTATAAAATCAAAAACCTTGTCGCCTAGGGCCACTTTTAATTAGGGTGTCCATTTTTTTAATTTTATAATTCAAAATTATTTACATTTTTAACAACTGAAATAGATGAATGGGTAAATATCTCACAAATAGAACACACATGTAATAGACAATCTGTCTACAAAATTTTATCAAATTCTGTGCGTGGGCAGAACGCTATGTAATTTCTATATAGGGTGGAACTCCCCCTTTGTAATTTTTCAAATCAAAGGTCAATCCTCTATGCCAAACTTGCTTATCTCAAATTGACGTCTAATTTTGGAACATTTCCCTTATATTGCACATATAATTGTATTTCAAACTTGTTTATGTCAAACTCAGTTATCACAAAAACTTAGCTATATTGAAGAGGTTTTTCATTCCAGAAAATTAGTTTTCCGATTATTTACCACTACTTGTGTCAAACTTAAAGCAAAATTTTGTGTTGGTCAAAAATTTAAACAATATGATTATCGGAAAGACAATTTACCTTCTTTCTTCGAACAACAGCCTTAAATTCAGTCCAGTTTTGTCTGTTGTTGCTAGTAATTGCCATTTAGTTAAAGGTGGATGTTGCCATTGTTCATCGATCAGCTGTTGTGTAAACTAATCAACCTTGACATGACTATCGAGGCATGGTCAATTTGAACATCATCTTTCTGAATTCAAACATTGTTTATCAACATTTTTTGAGGAGTTATTTTCAACAGTCATTATTTTTTCAGCTTGTTTTGTTTATCGTGTTTTTTTCAATTGTTTTACATTGTCATTAAAATGGAAATAAAACGAACTTCAAAAGATTTTTATTTTCTTTATTATTAGACAGTTTTAAACTGTCTGTACATAAAAAATGATGTGTAGGAATTGAACATGTACATTGCATTTGGGTGATGTCACATTTTTCTCATTTTGAACTTAGGAAGTTTGTATAAGTATTTTCTCCATTTCCTTGGACTTTAAGATAACAAGGTTGACCTTGAAAACTTATATTTATATCAACCATATTAATTTTTGATTATTACATAGGAAAATAGGCTCCAAAATTTTGACAATGACAATCTATAATCCCCAAATTTTCAATGAAAAAAGTCCCAAAGGCTCAAGCTCCAATTTTGGACTGAGAAAATAATTCACAAGCCACAAATTTTCACTTGGAAAAAAACATTGCTAATTCCGAAAATTTGAGTAAAGAAAAATTCCTGTCTTGCTTTAATTTTACTAACTCTCTGTCAGTACTTACAACTTATTGACCTATTAGCGCATCATGTGCACACTTTTTTTGAAAATTCTTAGAAAATAATGTTTATCCTAATCTGTGTTGAAAGAGTAACAGAACTTTGGAGATGTAATGGGCTCTCAGCACTTATTAAGTGGTATGTAAGGACCTACTTTACCAGCTTTTACAGGAAAAACTTTTATACAGAGCAGTCCGTTTATAGCACAACGGATTTGGATATAACACAGTCACGGTGTGGCTTATAAATTTTTAACCACAATTTTGGAAAGGAATTAAATTGTCAACTATGATTCCTTTGTAAAATTGCCCCTTTATAACTTATAGAACAATCCATTCCTATGGACTCTAAACATAACATTATAAAAGAAGTCAACTGTATTGTTATGTGGTACAAAGGTTGTCTTTTAATGTATCAGGATATGTGTGCATTTCTATTGATTTTAGAATTGTACTTGCTTATGCCTTTAACTCATATTTCTATAGAACATCTTTAGTTCTCTGCATGTATATAATTTTGCATGTTTTTTGTGTCTGTAGATTTGTTTTTAACCCTTAATGCGCCTATCGCAAAAAAAAGTTGTCTGCTTTTCTCATCTGCTGAAATCTTTAAGAAGCCTCTATGACAAACAGTGTGGACCCAGATCAGACTGCTCCATTAAGAGCAGTCTATTCTGGGTCCACGCTGCTTGCTTCTATACTTAATTTGTCAGTAATGTTAAGCAATTATTTGCAGCAGACGACATTTTTAGATGCATTTTTTTCTTGGTGCTTTTAGGGTTGAATTAACTTTCTAAAAGAATAACATCAAAATGAAAAGCAGGTTGGATCTAGATCAGGTTCAAAATTTTGTCAGCCCTTTATAAAGAGTTTAATTAGTGAATATACAGATATCTGATAAATAGAGCATCTAACATGACCGCTTATGTTTATTGAATTTATTAAACAAGTTTTTTTTTTATTAAACAAGTTGAGGAGAAGAGATCAAATGCAAGGATTGCCAAGCATTTTATCACTTTTTTTGCAACAAGTTAAATAAATTTTATACAGCACCCGCTATACCCGATGATACAACCGAATTTTTACAGCTAAGAGCTGATACAACATACAACGTCACGTGCGAGGATAAGTTAACGATGTTTTAATGTTTACAGGCAATAATAGGAGGAGTTCTGGACCGAGAGTTTGCGGAGAAATAAAGTGTACCTGCCTCTATTTTTCGCCATAAGTAGTCTTTTATAAAGCGTCCCCTTGCGATAGATATTCTGTATTTATCAATGGAATTTTCCACCACAGACACGAAAATTGATTACACTTGCTAATTGCTCGAATACTTCTTCACCGATTGCCCGTCCCAAACGTTCTGGATAAACCAGAATCATTCTTTCTTAAATACCAGCAGGAGAAAATAATGATATCCAACCGCATTCTACAAAAAACTGTGCTAAACACACACAGGGTTGTTCCATTAGGATACTTTCTTCAGCGATGAGTCTATGTCCGTGATACAACACACTTCGAAGAGGGTTTTTTGAAAAATGATTCAACAGACTTCGAAGAGTTTGACCAAAATGATATTTGTTACTTCGGAGACTTCTGAATATTAATAATCATATGGAATAGCGAGCAAAAACGAGTTGTACGTACAGTAAACAAAGGGTCTTTTAATGTACTTTTACTGTTTTGAAACTCAGATGCAACCAGTCCTGGGGGGGGGGGGTGGGGGGCAGATTTTATCTATTTTTTGTCCTTATGGGCGGATCCAGAGGACCCCCCCCCCCCCA
>OZ026528.1:11754311-12034311 GCA_964019695.1 Loripinus fragilis
TTCTAAACATCAAAATTCATAGTATACCGAATTCAGCTTTCTTTGTTAAGCAGGTCAAACTCTGGGAAAAAGCCTAAGTTTAAAAAGGGGAATATTTTTTTTTTATGAAATTGGACAATAGATAACAAAGTTAACTATCACTCAGCCCAAATCAGAAATTGCTATCATAATTTATTCAATTTGGCGTAATTCGTGAATATGGGGTTACCTTTAACCTCATAGAGCTGCCTTTTTACACTTTTGCAATAAGAGCTGACCCAGATCAGGCAGCTCTTGCAAAGGCTGCCTGATCTGGGCTACTCTGCTTGCTTATGATATTATCCTACACCAATAGATTGATTTGTTCTATTAACAAAATTGAAAGTTTACTTATATAATAATTCATAGTAGAAGGAGCTTAGCAAGAATATTCATGTAGGAAAAAAGGTTAAACAAGGAAAATATGGGTCCACTACTTTTCCATGAGAAATTGGTATATGAATTTTTCAGACCCTACCATACCAGGACCTAAAGATTTTGGACGTGCTAAAATGTGATGAAAGGATGGACAGAATGACGTATGGACGGATGAAAAGGGAAGCAAAAAGCAATATGCCCCCTCCCTTAGCTTTTTATAGTTTAGGCTATCACAACGCACTTTTGGAACAAATATGCGAACCCATCTGTACTGGGCTGAATTTTGCGCATTCCTATCCAGTTAGCCATAATGTGGCATTCACAAGGTAACTGTATACATGTTGGCATTCATTTACAAGAATATAAGAAGCAAACAAATGCAAACAAATATTTTGAAATATTTTCGTGAGAGTTAATTCATATTTTTGATAACCTATTTATACTTCTAGGTGTTTTAGTAACTTCAAATGACCTTACCTGTTGGTAATGAGTGCGTTGTTGGTGACTGACTTTCACCTGGACCTACAAAATAAAAGATATATAGTATTAAAATGAACACACCACTGTTTAAGAGAATATTATGTTATACAAACATTGGTTCTGAAGAGTTATTTTATAGTTATCATATGATGTCGCGTCTGGGAGTGAAATAACGCCATGCAATAAAATCTGTAAACCACCAGTGGTTTATCGATACTCGGGAAACGTTATGACGTCCATAACAACGTTTCGTACATAATGACAAAATTATAACGTTTTACAGCAAAAATGAGATTTCAAAGTAATCTTAATGTCATATGATAAATAGAATCTAACATTCGTGCCCTTGTATTATTGAATTTATTCAACTTGTTGCGAAAAAGAGATAAAATGCTCAGCAAGCCTCGCATTTTATCCCTTTTCCCCAAACTCGTTTAATAAATTCAATAAAACATGAGCACTCATGTAAGATCCTCTATATACAAACATTGGTTCTGAAGAGTTATTTTATAGTTATTTTATTTGTTAGAACTGTCTTCGTTATTGGCCTTATCATGAGAAAACTAGACTGTGTTGTTTTGAACAACAAAGTTGTATCACATCTGCACATTCTAATAGGCGCCTGGTTAGGCCAGAATTTTTTTATTAGTTGATTTACGGGAATTGCTTGTCAGATTAAGCGTCGGGGTGACGAGAAATTATATAAAAAAAAATCTCTAAAAATAACCAGTTAACTGGTCATTTTCAGAGCTTTTTTTATAATATCTCCAGAAAAAACAGTAAAACCAATGGCAAACCAACAGTCTGTATTAAATTTTTAAATGTTTTATCATTTTCTGAAAAATCTGGATAGAACAATCATTTTTTACAGTGTCACTCTCAAAAATACACAGACACAACCTCAAAAAATATTATTTTTTTTCAATGAAACATATAATATTTAGAGTCGGCGGATAAAATAAAAAAAAAAAATTAGGAAATTAAATTTTATTTTTTTTCCTGCTTTCCAGAAAATTACAGTAGGAGGGTTCGTAAATCAACTAATAAAAAATTCTGGCCTTAGTATATCAGCTGTTATTCATGGCACATGCAAAACCTCAATAGTCTAGCTAGTTTCTGATGCTGAGCATATTTGTTTTAATCTTAATCGGTTCGAAGCCCCAATGGCAAGTTTTCTCACGTCAAAATGCATACTACTGTATTTCCTATGTGCTCATAAATGAAATATAAACTTATATAGGTCAGCACATGAGATTTTATTACCTATAACATCCATGCTGGTATGAGCCCTTTTCTTTGTTTCATCATGATGTGTAAATTTGATTAGAATGTTTCTCCATGATGATACATTGCATTAGTTAGATGGCCTCCAAGCTAGCTGAACATTTCTTGTACTTCAACAACAGCAGAATCTAGGTCGAAGATTTGGTATCAGTAAAATGCATTTGAGCCCCCCGGTAGCTTAGGCTGCTGTCCATTCTAAGGCGGTGGTTCTGTTGTTGTTGACTTTTTGTTTATTGTTACTCACATTGTGGGAGTCTGTAATTGTTCTATGTTTTGTTGTACGTTGCTTTGTGTCCGTTCCAGTATTGCAATCATCTTGATGGGGAAGAGAGAGCTGGTTGCTTTGCTTATATTGTCTTCCTGAAGTCTCGTGATGGTTGAGCGGCTCTTCCTCGCGGTGCCACAGGGTTGTCTGCGGTTTTTGATTGTGGTATTTCCTGATCATACTCACTTACTATTTTTATCATGTTTGTGTAAAGTCGCTTTCTAAGCAAACATGCACAGAGACAAAGTGTTAGTCTTGGTCTTCATCTACATCTCTTCTTTGTATGTGAATAGTAGACACCTCTGAAAAGGCTTTTGTGTGCACAGGCAACATTCAGCATTCTCTACTTGCATATGCAAACATTGCCTTATTCTCATTATTTTGTGTGTTTGTTTCCATTCTTTACATCCCAGTCAACAGGTTTTTAGTATCAAATTATCATGAACTGTGGCTTTCATATTAACCTGAACAAGTGTTTGCCTTTATATTACCAGCTGCAGCTCTACAGGCACTTCTTGTTATTTCAACAGTCAGCTTGTATGTTCCGTATGTTCCAATAAGTAATTGAAAGAAATCTACTTCAGTGTTAAACACATACACTGGCTCAAAGATTTACCTGAACAACTGTCTGCCTTTATATTATCAACTGCAACGATAAATGCAATTCCATTTAGTTCAACAATCAGCTCGTATCTTCCAATAGGTAATTGTAGGTAATCTCCTTCAGTGTTAATCACTTCCTGTGAAGCTGGCAACATAAGAGTGAACCATTCTCCTTCAACATATTCCTGAAATCTAACTATTTGATATCAAATATTACCTATAAATGTACATTGACTGATAGAATGAGCATGTTCGTCCAAAGTGAATATAGAGGATCTTACATGAGTGCTCATGTTGTATTGAATTTATTAAACGAGTTGGGAAAAAGAGATAAAATGCGAGGCTTGCCGAGCATTTTATCTTTTTTTTGCAACGAGTTTAATAATTCAATAATACAACAGCATGAATTTTAGATTCTATTTATCATATGACATAAAGATTACTTTGAAATCTCATTTCTCGCGTAAAAACGTTATGATTTTGTCATTACATGTACGCAACGTTGTTATGGACGTCATAGCTTTTCTTGTTAATCTTTAAACCACTAGTGGTTTATCGATTTTATTGCATGGCGTTTTTTCACGCCCAGACGCGACGTCATATGATAAAAATGTACATAAACTGATAGAATGAGCATGTTCGTCCAAAGTGAATAAAGTTTTAAAATTTACAACAGCATGATGTGTATAAAATATGAAACCTGTGCAATTGTGCATAGATTTCATATTTCGCACATTCCCCACGAACGTATCAGTAAAATAGAACTATTGATGGCATTTTTAGAAAAAGAGTCTGTGAGCATGTCAACATAAGTGTTAAGGGGTTGTATCACTCTCATCCCTGAATACCGAATACTCCTTAATTTACACCCTGAATACCGAATACTCCTTAATTTACACCCTGAATTTCGAAAATTCCTTAATTTACACCCTGAATACTGAATACTCCATTATTTTCACCCTGAATACTGAGTACTATTTGATGTCAATCATACTGAATACTATTTGATGTCAATTAACCTGAATACTGAACACCATTTGATAAATAAGGGGGCCCTCACCTGAGAATGACTGTTTATTAAGGTATGTCTGTTAACCTTTCCCCTTCACTATAGTAATATAATCTATATGGTTGATATCAAAAATTACCTAAAAGGCAATGTTTCTTACACAATATACATTTTCATCCAAAATAACTAAGCGTTTAAAGGTGTACATTTCTCCTCTAAAGTATCAGTAAGATAGAACAATTACATGCATTTTAAGAAGTTCATGTACAAACCTCTAAATATTTATCAAAGTAGAATTTTCTTCCCTTTAGGTCTTTCAAGATAAAATCTGCATACACAAATCCAGACATGTTCAGATTAATCACATAGAACACCTCCAAAGACAGCACACAGTCATGTGATGTGATATTGATGTAGAATGATGTTAAAGTTCCATACCCAGACTCTGGGCTGTTGAACAGAAGTATTCTACCTGGAATAAATAATTGAGCCGTGACATGTGATTTCCAACAATGTGGTATTTTGACAAGTGTAGACTCCGACGAGCCAGTACAGCCTCCTTTTAAGATAAGAAACTTCAAATTGTGTTCAGTCAGTAGCTTAACAGTCATAGAATATTCAAGCGACTATCAAAGGCTCTGATCAGACTGCGCGTATGCGCAGGCTGATCTGAGGCTTTGCTGGTCGCACATACCACATTGTTGGAAATCTCATGCACTGGCTCATATTTCAAAATGTAAGGAAGAAGGCAAAAATCAGGAATCAATATGATTAAGTACCACACGTGACTCGAGACACCATATGGGAGAGTGACAAAAGCACATAAAAACATCAAACACAAGAGATGTCTATTATTGCTTTATCTTGGTAAAGGATTTTAATGACTACCTTTTGTGTCATGTTCTTGTTCGTTTAACTGGAAATCTTTCCTTGGTAATAACATTACTGATGCTCTACAACTTATTTAAAGATGTTTTAGATTCATACCCAGTATCTCTGTTATATTTATCTAAACTCTTTGTTTTATTTAAGTGAATTTCCTTAATATGGATGTATTATGTGCAATTCTGGTTTAATGTGCTTATTTATTGACATTTAGCCTATTATCCCGTCGTTTGAAAATCATTTGGTTGAGGAAAAGTTGTCTGTCTGGTTGACTCATATCTTGTTTATTGTATTTACACCTTGTTTTCACATCAAAATGTGATTTCAAAACATTTTAGTTTATAATAAATTGAATCTAAGGCAAGAATTTTTTTATTTGTTGATTTACAAACCCTACTACTGTACTTTTCTGGAAAGTAGAAAAAAAATTAATTTCTAAAAAAAATTCTTTTATTTTATCCGCCTACTCTAAATATTAATTGTTTTGTTGAAAATAATAATATATTTTTAAGGTTCTGTCTGTGTATTTTTGAGAGTGACACTGTTAAAAGTGATTGTCCTGTCCAGATATTTAGGAAATTGATAAAATATTTAAAGATTTAATACAGACTGTTGGTTTACGTATTACTAGTTTTACTGTTTCTTGAGATATGAAAAAAAGCTGAAAATATAAAAAAAAAAAAAAAAGCTCTGAAAATGACCCGTCGTCCCCCCTGACCCTAAATCTGAAAATATTTCCCGTAAATGAACTAACAAAAAAATAATCTGGCCTTACATGTTTTGCTCCTGTATTATTGCTTTTATTTAAATTGTTGTGAAATTTAAATTTAGGCCAGAATTTTTTTACTAGTTGATTTACGGGAATTTTTTTTAAGATTTAGGGTCGGGGGGGGGGGGCTAAAAAAAATAAATAAAAAAGCTCTGAAAATGACCAGTTAACTGGTCATTTTCAGAGGTTTTTTTTTTAATATTTTAATATTTTCAGAACTTTTTTTCTCCAGAAACAGTAAAATTAGTAATAGGTAAACTAACAGTCTGTATCAAATATTTAAATATTTTATCATTTTCCTAAAAATCTGGACAGGACAATCACAACAGTGTCCCTCTCAAAAAAACACAGACAGAACCTCAAAAAAATAAAATTTGTTTCGTCAAAAACAAATAATATTTAGAGTCGACGGATAAAATAAAAAAATAATTTTTGAAATATTTTTTTTTCTACTTTCTATGAAATTACAGAAGGAGGGTTTGTAAATCAACCAATAAAAAAATCTGGCCTTATATACTTCAGCGTAATCTTGTGCAATGAATTCCAAACAAAATGGCTACTTTGAGAAGATCCTCTATAAAATACTGAACAATTATTGACTTATGTTGAGGTCAATATGACGTTTACTGTTCAATAACACTCCATGTTTATCGAAACATAAGTCAACAATTGTTTTATTATATAATTAATGTATGTTATGCATTTCTTGCCATTTTAGACCAGTTAAACTATTGACGCTACGGGCGGATCATGCAAAATAATTTGATGTTCTGACGTCACTTCCCGTAAGCCATGCAATATTACCTCGTGCTGTGTGCTTTGCAACGTCACGTCTGGTAAATTGCAATATGTAGTTATATTGACTCGAGTGTATATGCATCTGGGCCAATCAGAAGATGTTTATTTATAGATCATATAATACAAAATTATATAAAATTATATGCTTACCTTCATTGTCATCATTAGCTGTAATACTGGTTCCAAGTCCAGTATCAAATGGTATGGTCACTAAATCGAACTGTTCCCCATCTAAGATATATCCACACAATGGTGATATAGGATTGTCAAAATCACAGTCAAAACTGTAAACTGTAAATATTAAAAGGGTTTCAAATAGTAATGTTCAAAATCTCGTTTTTAAAATGAATTTTTATTTTGCATGCTTAAAGTGCCTTTCAGCTTGGCTTTTTCATTTTACCGAGTTTCACTTTTTTGAAAAAGAAATGTGAGTATATATTTTCATATTGCTTTCTTTTTAGTAAACAAAGAAATTGCAATTAACTGCAAGTAAGTGGTTAACTTTTAGTTTTTTGTGTTTATTCTGTCGTGTTTTGTTCATACATTTGTGGCTCAAATCTTAAAACATTAAAGTAATCATATTAAAGCCAGTTTAAAACTGTTTGTATAACTATAAGTGTAAGAGGATTCATAACCAAGTGATATATTTCATAAAATTACCAACAGCACAAAAAACGTTAGAATCTTTTTCCTTACAACTAAAATTTGGATATTGTGTATTAGTATCAGATTTAATCTATACCCCATAGAGACGCCTTTTGAAACTTTTGCAATCAGAGCAGACCCACATCAGGCATCTCTCATAAGTTCAGGGTCTACTCAGTTTGCTTATGAAATGTGATTATATATGATCCTTCACTAGTGGACCTGACAAGTAATTTCGTTGTTCTGTATACAAAATTAAAGATTTCTTTAATAAATTATTCATTGTAGATGGAGCTTAGCATGAACGTTCATTAAAGAAAGGGATAAGCCTTGTCCTGGTTATTATCTAACAACCAGCTCCTTTAACTTGTTGGCACTTAAGTTGTAAAAACTAAAATTCACATGCCTCCAGATAAGAGTGTGTAAATAAAAAATAACTTTCTTATTTCTAAACTGAAACGCATGTTGTTGTGGGTACTCAAAAGAACCATCCCAATGAGACAATTCGTATAAGTTCCTTGTTAAAACATGAAGATAAGAAAATGTTTCGCAGTTTTATTCTCAACTGTTTTGTTCATTTAGGCCAGGATTTTTTTTATTAGTTGATTTCCAAACCCTCCTACTGCAATTTTCCTAAAAGTAGGAAAAAAATAAAATTTTATTTCTAAAATTTTTATTTTTATTTTATCCGCCCACTTTAAATACATATTGTTTGGTTGAAAAAAAATAATATTTTTTTGAGGTTCTGTCTGTGCATTTTTGAGAGTGACCCTGTTAAAAGTGATTGTCCTGTCCAGATTTTTATGAAAATGATGAAATATTTAAAGATTACCTTACTAGTTTTACTTTTTTTCAGGAGATATTAAAGAAAAAAAAGAAAAAAAAAGCTCTGAAAAAAAAGCTCAGATAAAAAAGCTCTAAAAATTAATCAGTCAACTGGTCATTTTCAGAGCTTTTTATTTATTTATCTTCGTCCCCCCGACCCTAGGTCTAAAAAAAATTGCCGTAAATTAACTAATAAAAAAAATCTGGCCTTAGATGTTTGATTTTGGTTACATACAGCAATCTATTTCATCGGCTCCATCTTCACAGTCTTGCTGTCTGTTACATCTGACTGACTCAGGCAAACACACTTGCTGTCTTACATCATTCCATCGTGTCATCTGACAGGATATCCCAACATCACAGCTATCTGTATTTAACATTTAAGAAATGAATTCAATTTTTGGAATGTTCATGGAATCAAGAATACTTCGGGTCTCGTGCAAAGTAAGTGAAGCCCAAAAGGCTAAAAATTGAATTTATGACTTATATTTACATTTTATATTATCAGTCAATTATCAATTTTTACCTAACTTGGCTGGTTTTCCAGATATTTTGAATTAAATCAGACATAACGTAGGGTTTGGAATAGCCAAAACGCCAAATTCCTGCGCTTAACGTCATGGCGATACGTGTTCAACGTCACGCAAACGTCAGTAAACAAGCAACGTCATTGGATGGACTTGACGTTAGTCCGCTCAAATGGCGCGTATGTGGGTGTGGTGTTAAATCGATTTATTCATGAAGGTATGAACCACATCTCAAATGTAAAGGTTCATTTAAAGACTCGCAGTGGAAATGTAAATATATTGTTAATAAAGTGTACAGTCACAGAAAATTCACAAAATATAAAACCTGTGCAGGTTGCACAGGTTTTATACTTTGTGCATTTTCTTGAGATTACAAGAACACGTGCGACTTTCATGAACATTTGCAACATATTAATTTTTATGTTGTCTGGTTCATTTGTGAATATTTCGGTAAAGAACAACCGTTATTGGCTGCAGAATTTAGTAGAATACGAAACTAAAAGTGACACATATAATGGAGACTGGCTCTTAGGCAGTTGCATATAATGTTTTTATGCTGTCCACTTACACTTGGTTTAGATCACAAGATTTCTGTATTTATCCAATATATACAAAAAAGCGTTCTTTAAACGTATAATTTGGCGTATCCGGTGGGACTAGAGGTGTTTTATGTGGTCTGAGTCTTAACATACATCCATACTTTAAATATCTTAGGAACACAGTGTCTGGCGATACTCTTCAGTGTCAAAGACGTCTTTGCATACGAATGTGTTAAGTACCAGTACCAAATCCTCCAGGCGGGCCAAATTTTTTACTTACAAATTTCACTAGCAGAAATTTTAAATAGGCAGGTGGTTGTGTTGGCATTAGCATTTAATTCTTCTTCAGCCTTCACGATAACATTTTATTTGCTAGTCTCTTCATTATAATAGATTCTTGTTTGGAAAAACTGTCAAAAATCCTTTCTTTCACGAAATAATTGATCCACAGGGTTGCTTAGATTTGTCAGAGCTATCATTAAGTTGGTTAAGTTATGTTGCCAACTAAATCCAATACAACTTATAAACCCTGCTAAACCTTAATGCAAAAATTATATATTTAACCTATGTAACTTTATAGGCAAACAGTACAGACCCAGATCACACACTGCATAATGCGATGATCTTTACGAATTTGTGTTCAAAACGTTTTATCAAACTTTGGGGTGGGGATCAAAAATACCATCAAACACCCCTTAAATTGAAAATGGGCTCATCATTCTGATAAGGGTATGCAAGTAAACTCTGTTTAAATGGAGCCAGTGCATGAAATTTCCAACAATGTGGTATGTGCGTTTAGCAAAGCCTCAGATCAGCCTGCGCATACCTGCAGTTTGATCAGAGCCTTTGCTAGTCACTTGAGTATTTTATGATTATTAAGCTACTGAGTGAACATGATTTGGAGTTTCTAAGCGTAAAAGGAGGCAGCAGAGGCTCGTCCAAGTCTACACATGTCAAAGAACCACATCATTGGAAATCTCATGCACTGGCTCAATTATGGGTTTAGATTGTGTAAGGCTTATATGATATTAAGGCTAGACTTTTTTTATTAGTTGATTTACAAACCCTCCTACTGTAATTTCATGGAAAGTAGAAAAAGAAATTATTTCAAAAAATTTTTTTTTATTTTATCCGCCAACTCTAAATATTATTTGTTTCGTCGAAAAAATTATATATTTTGAGGTTCTTTCTGTGTTTTTTGAGAGTAACACTGTTAAAAGTGATTGTCCTGTCCAGATTTTTAGGAAAATGATAAAATATTTAAAGATTTAATACAGACTGTTGGTTTACCTATTACTAGTTTACTGTTTCTGGAGATATGAAAAAAAGCTGAAAAATTAAAAAAAAAAAAAAAAAAAAAAAGCTGAAAATATTAAAAAAAAAAAGAAAAAAAGCTCTGAAAATGACCAGTTAACTGGTCATTTTCAGAGCTTTTTTATTTTTTTTTTTTTCGTCCCCCGGACCCTAAATCTGAAAAAAAGGTCCCGTAAATAAACTAATAAAAAAATTCTGGCCTAAGGCTAATATAATATTTACCTTCAACACATGGTCCAGCATTTATCCTTATACTATCAATAGCTAAACATGACACTGACGACCCCAATGTGGTCTCTGCTATTTGTTCAAATACTAGGCTATAGCTTCCAGGTGGGAGTTGAACCTTGATTTGCAGCCAGAAATTTTGGAATACAACATCATTAAGGTATTCCAATGTGGTTAATTGGCCAGTAATGTTCTTTGAAACTCTGAACCAGTTGAAATTGTTCACTCTTATCATATTAAACACCAAACAGTTTTCACCAATCATATTCTCAAGAATAGGTGATTCAACGTATGATAGTGGTCTGTGGGTGTCAAATTGTAGTCTTGTTTCTGAAAGCAAACATACAGAACATAAGTTGAGATTGTACCCAAACCACATGTTTAAACTAAAGGCTGCAAAAATAATCACTTGTTTTGTATGTGTTTTGTACAAAATACGTTCACTTGACTGGCACAAGCTTCACTTACCATTTTGATCCCTTTTAGACCAGAAGGCTCCATGTGCCATATAGCCACACATATGAGGTGTTTCGAAGTCACATTCTACTGACATATCTGAAAAAAAACGTAGTTTTTATAAGTCACCACATAACATATTGAGACACTAAATAGGTCTTATGACGGCTTTGAACAATTTGATTGATCAATAGTGTGACCATTAGACTGGTCATGTGCAAATTAGAAAAAATGATTTCTGGCAGTTGTACAATTTGAATCACAAAAACATATTTTTTTAATTAATCAATATTTTCTCTTTTTAGTGATAAACATATTTGTAATAAAAGTTGTGCATTTAACAGTTTAATGACTATCCATGTTCTACCTATATCTCCATAAACTGCCTGACGCCCTTACCGGCATGATTGGCAGGTATGTATTTTGTATATTCTGGGTTATATTATAGGGATCACACATGTCTTTTCATGCACTAACATTTGCGGGTCCCGAGGAAGTTGTTCTAACATCGTCTGAGAGATCTGGCAAGTGTTAATGCATTGAAACAAACATATTTGATTGTTATACTTGCATTTTATACCTATTTCAACATAAACTACCTAAACTGCACTGAAAAACGTCGTTTACACATTGAAATTGCATTTTCTTGCACTGTATTTCTTTAAACATAATGGTGTCAGCGTCAAACTTTCAAACGTCATTACATTGCCAAAACGTCATAGCACGTGCAACCTTCTCCCAGACAAAAGCATCGGCGAAATGATCAGCCAAAGCAGCAACGCTTTCCCCTGTAGCATTATGCAAACAAATCAGCGCCCAGTTTGGGCTTTGTCAAATTACAAAGCATGATCAAACAGCATGTGAATCTAATGATTTGGATATGGATTTTTACGGCATCTTACAGCTGTGTGCAACAATGTCTATGCAAGTAGTAGTTGTTGCATCCTGGAAATATTACATGCTATTTTAGTCATCTACTGAATTTTTTTTTATTATATTCTTTTGATAAACGTTTTCAAATAATATTTTCGGAAATACCATCCAAGTGTCAGACAGTTTGGGTCCAGACCAGGTCAAACACTTGTCAGGCCTGATCTTCATATTAACAATTCGCATAGGTAATTAGCAGACAGAAAAAAATGCCTACTAGCAATGAAATAGTAAACATATTTTAGATCAATCCTATGTGTTTACTAGTTATATTTATATACATATCAAGCATACAAGTGTTGACTTGATTATTAGTTGAAGAAGAGCAAGCTTGTTTTGGAGACAGGCATAAAATTACAACTAAGGCCTTACCACAGTTTTCATCTTCTCCATTCAAACAGTCTTTTACAGTGTTACACACTTTTGAAGTCGGTAAACAATAGTTGTTGCCACATGTAAACATATCTCCACAGTCTGAAAACAACAACTGAATATTGCATAAAAGATACAAAACAATTGAAGTAAGTAAGGGTGCAAAGATCAGGAGTCGATACAATCAAGTACCACACCCGACCCAGGATACCAATGGGAAAGTTACAAACTCACAGTTAGACACCACAAACGAGAGCCAAGAGGTCAGCCCTTTCCCTGCAGGTGACCACAAAGCACAAACAAACAGAGGCACACAAAGACATAAAAGATCCACATTAGAAGTACCGCCTTGAAACGGTCAGTAAAATATTTTACTGGAGGGCTTAAACCGGTTTAACAGCGCGCCAACCTCACCCTTAATTCAGATGTGGATCAAGACACATAGATATTTGGTTTGCATGAAAGACCCCTAACTTATCAATGCATCATCTCAATGCCGCAACATCAGGTTTCCAACAATGTGGTAGGTGCGACCAGCAAAGCCTCTGATCAGCCTGCGCATATGCGCAGTCTGATCAGAGCCTTTGCTAGTCGCTTGAATATTCTATGACTGCTAAGCTACTGACCGAGCATCATTGGGAGTTTCTAAGCTTAATAGGAGGCTACACACGCTTGTCTGAAGCTACACTTCTCAAAATGCCACATTGTTGGAAACCACATGTCACGGCTCAATTAGAATAGTTAGAAAATATATATGGGCCAATGCACAAGAAATTGGTACTTATTCATCCACGGATCTAGAAAGTTTTGTCAGAGCTGGTTCAACTTAACACTGACAAGGTTTTTAATGTGGGGAGAGAGGATAAAAATACCACTAAATGCATTTCCCTGGCTAGCAGATAATGGCCTGACACTAAATGATGACTAAATGGCGCCGTTAAACCAGTTTAAGCCCTCCAGTAAAATATTTTACTGACCGTTCCAAGGCGGTACTTCTTTTGTGGATCTTCTATGTTTTTTTCTGTCTTGTGTTTGCTATGTCTTTGTGCGTGTCTGTTTATATGTGCTTTGTGGTCACCTGCTGGGAAAGGGCTGACCTCTTGGCTCTCGTTTGTGGTGTCTACTGTGAGTTTGTCACTTACCTATTGGTATCCTGGGTCAGGTGTGGTACTTGATTGTATCGATTCCTGATCTTTGCACCCTTACATACTTTGGTAGTTATCTGATTTTTCAAGGGATCCAGACCAGCACCGTAAGGAACCCTTTAGCTTTGTGATTTTCCAAGGGGGATGTCTGGACCCCCTGTTCCCTGTCTGGATCCACTCATGTAAGTGCATATCCACAAATGCCTTTAGAAAGGACCACCCTGACGTATGAATATTGAATTAATATGGTATGTATTTCAAATATCAGAGCGAGACGCCACCATTTAATTTTGTTTTGCTTCAGATGGGTTCATAACTTGGAAAGAGTCAATGTTAAAGAGATCTCTTATTGTTTGTAATCAGGACTTTGAAGGTAATATTGGAAAAGTATAAAAAATACATATCCAGAAGGACTACAGGTCTGATGGGGATAAGAGAGCTGGTTGCTTTGCTTAGTTTGTCTTCCTGGTGTCTCGTGATGATTGAGTAGCTCTTCCTTGTGGTGCCGTGGGGTTGTCTGCAGTTTGTGATTGTGGTATTTCCTGATCTTATTCACTTACCATTTCTGATATTCAGTCTGATTCCTTATCTACATCAATACTGTGTATTACTTGACTTTTCGCTTACTGTAAAGGCGGCAACTTTAATATTCATATCTAGGCTTGGTTCGGCTATTTCATCTGCTAAGTAAGGGAAATCAGGTTTTATTTATAATTTAGTAAAGAGTTAATAAGCTTTTTGTCCTGAGCAAACGTGCGTGCATACAACTAACCGTATACACACTGAACTCACATTTATTAACCCTTAAAGCGCATAATCACAAAATGTATGTTTTTTGTCGTCCAATAAAATATTGGAAGCCTCATAGACAAACAGTGTGGACCTAGATCAGACTGCTCCTGTAAGAGCAGTCTGATCTGGGTCCACAATGTTTGCCTCTTTGCCTATGTTACATAGACACTTTCAGATGCAGTTATTTTGCTGGCGTTTTAAGGACTAAATAATGTATTTTGCCTCTATATTGAGGTAATGGTGCATGATGATACAGTTACATTTGAATAAAGCCACGCCTCATTTTCAGCTTTTACCTATACCTAAGGTTGACTAGTCCTAATTACGCATTCATGAGGCGCCGCCTTTACAGTAAGGGAAAAGTCAAGTAATATATGGGAGCAGCAAATGCTCTTGTGAATCAGCATATTTGTGCTGGCCCGCCTGAGCATTAGCTGTTTGCCCAAACAATAATGTGCTGCCTCTAATACTGGAATGATGACAACCTACCCAGTCTGTCACATGTGCCCTCTGAAAACTTGATCTCATCAATGATTACACCCATTGCAGAACCAACCCCTTTATCATCATCTACAACAATAACCGTGATAACATCGCTCTCATAAGGCCCAACCTCTAGTTGCACAACTTGCATTTTTGTCAGAGCAAAGACAGGCGTTTTGTATTCTCTCTTTATATCCATGCTAGTTGCATCTTGAAGTTTAATGGTAAGTGTGAGACTACCATCTGATAAGTCATATTGTCCTGGATGGAACTTCACTCTTAAACAAGATACTGTTGCAATAGTTGTTTTAGGTGACATTAACTCTGATCTGGGGAAGGATGATTGTATTCCTAAAACAATATAAACAAATATTATTATCATAGCGTTGCCATCAATGTACTTATGCAAAAATGGATTCGAAAAATGTTATAGATCGATTGTATCGCAAAATAATGAGATAATCATAGCTCACAGACCTATCCATGACACTGTCATGTGAGGATTAAGAGGAAGAGGACATGGAGTCCAGACCACCACCCCCTGAGAAATCACACGTGGCTATAGGTTTTCTTAAGCATGCTGGTATTGACCCCCACTAGAAGCAATTGGACCCTTAGGTCCAATTGCTCCTCAGGGGAGGTCTGTACTGCCCTCTGTGAAAAACGTTGGTGACTAAAAAAGGACCACCACTGATGGAAATTTGTGGATCTGAGTATGGTTGTGTGGCTGTAAAAAACCATCAATGTGATTTACTCTAGCATCTGTGGCTAAACCCTTTGTAAACAGCAAATGTCATTGCCAACATTTTAAAATAGTAAGTGAGTATGATCAGGAAATACCACAATCACAAACTGTAGACAAACCCATGGCACCGCGAGCAAGAGCCAGACAACAATCACAACAGACACCAGTATGGCAAGCCAAGAGCACATTAATTCTTTAAACCTATGTTTGAACTTCAAACCTAGGTTTGAAAATCTTAAACCTAGGTTTGAAAATTTTAAACCTAGGTTTGAAAGAAAAAGTGCATATTTATTCTTTAAACCTGGGTTTGAAGTTTCAAACAGGGTTTTCAGCTGGCCAAATGCACATAAATTCTTAAAACCTAAGTTTGAACTTCAAACCAAGGTTTGAAAATCTTAAACCTAGGTTTGAAAGCAAAAGTGCACTTTAATTCTTTAAACCAGGGTTTGAAGATTCAAACATGCCAAATGCACATTAATTCTTTAAACCTACGTTTAAACTTTAAACCTAGGTTTGAAAATCTTAAACCTAGGTTTGAAAGAAAAAGTGCACATTAATTCTTTAAACCAGGTTTTGAAGTTTCAAACAGGGGTTTCAGCCAGCCAAATGCACATTAATTCTTTAAACCTAGTTTGAACTTCAAACCTAGGTTTGAAAATCTCAAACCCCAGTTTAAAAAATTAACCAATCAAAACCTTAAAATTAGATGATAGGTTTTCATTGGTTCTGCAAATAATCCCCGCCCCTTAGACACGCCTTCTTACTGCGGATTAGTTACTATTACTCCGCCACAGAGGCAACGAATGGGCTAACGACCTGTCAAAATTAACCGAAACTGGGCCAACATGAACCACGAATGAAACCACTACTTTGTTTCCAGGTTGAAAGTGATAGTGACCCCCGTTTTTTGCCAATTGTTCTTTAATGGTGATCTTAATTGAAACATAATTAGAGAAATTAATTGAGATATAGATCTTCCCCATCAAGATGATTGCAAAACTAGAAGGGACATAAAGTAACGTGCAACAAAACATAGAACAATTACAGACTCCCACAATGGGAGTGACAATAAACAACAAGTCAATAAAGTTGGAATATTTGGTCATATAGACAAACTATCATACTTTTAAAATAATGAAAATAATATGCCTTAGTAAGACCACTTAAGCGTTATTATACATCACAAATTGTGTGTAAATTTTCTTTACGTTTTGCTTACAACATATAACTTGAAAAAAAAAAAATCGAAGGGAACTTATCATTGATCGCTGGATAGGAAATTTGGAGTGGACCTTGTTTATTTAAACTTACCTTTACTCTGCCATTCCCAAGTGATATCATGAGAAAATCCACAAACATACTCATCAGTAAAGGAGCATGATAGCGATTCTGAAATATAGATAGATAAAGATTAGCAATTGGCTATTATATAATTATGCCATTTTTTCTATCGAGCAAACATGTCATGTTGTCATACAAACTTGTAGTCAAAAATCAAATTTTTAGAATATCTTGATATGCGATTATAGTTGCTTGCTTAAATATTCTCACACAGACACTAGAGTGTGCCCTTCTGCAAACTTTTATTAAAACCTAGTTTGCACACTGGTAAATGTATACGTCGATTTGGTGGTATTTACGCATATTGCAGGTACTTCATAGACCGGAAGTGGTAGATATTGGTGTTAATACTATATTGAAAAACATGCAACAAGACTCAAGGACTATAGAATTAGATCATTTTTAAGTATTCAGTATGTGCATGGCGATTTATGTAAGTATTTAGGAATAGATTCGAGTACGGATCTGGATGATCGGTACTCAAATCTATTCTTAAATGCTTACATAAATCGCCATCTGCTGCCAAATTCTTAAAAATGATCTAATTTTATAGCCCTTTAGGCATATGGCATGTTTTTTATATAGTGTTAACACCAATATCTACCACTTCCGGTCTATGAAGTACCGGCAATATGCGTAAATACCACCAATTCGACGTATACATTTACCAGTGGGGTTTGCATTGGCATAATGCTCTTATGCCTCCTTTGCTTCGGAATTAAAACACGTTATTCTTAAGATTGTTAACACTATCAGGTATCAATTAGGCCAGAATTTTTTTATTAGTTGATTTACAGGATTTTTTTTCAGATTTAGGGTCGGGGGACGAAAAAAAATAAATAAAAAAGCTCTGAAAATGACCAGTTAACTGGTCATTTTCAGAGCTTTTTTTTAATATCTCCAGAAAAAAAAGTAAAACTTGTTAGGCAAACCAACAGTCTGTATTAAATTTTAAATTTTCCAAAAAATCTGGACAGGACAATCACTTTATACAGTGTCACTCTCAAAAATACACAGATAGAACCTCAAAAAAATATTATTTTTTTCAACAAAACAAATGATATTTAGAGTCGGAGGATAAAATAAAAAAAAATTTTTAGAAATTAAATTTTATTTTTTTCCTACTTTCCGGAATATTACAGTAGGAGGGTTCGTAAATCAACTAATAAAAAAATTCTGGCCTTAGCCGTTGTGTATGCAGGCATCATGCCTGCTTTAATGTGAATAATTTTTATTCCATGCTGATTTGTTTTATGCTTAAGAGCTGTTTTATTTCATGTGCGGATCCAGAAAGTTTTGTCAGAGGGGGTCCAAATTTGATAACTTTTTTTTTAGTTGATGAGAGGATAGCGATCCAAATATCAATACAAATGGGCCATCATCGGCCCACCAGTGAAAGCCATTTTGCTGGCGGGCCTAGGATGGCCCACCATTGAATGCTGGCTTGGTAGCTTTGTGATTTTTCAGAGGATCCGGACCAGTATTTGTGACAAACCCTATATTTAGCGATTTTTCAGGTGGGGTCCAGACCCCATGTCCCCCCTCTGGATCCGCCTATGTATTTATAAGCCCAAATGAACTTTATGTTATGTTTAACGTTTGTAAAATCAAAATAAAACGTACCTGAACAACTTCCACTATTTAACGATATATCATCAACTGCCACATATATGTTGTAGCCTGTAATAACAATTTTTATTTCTTCCATAGTAGCAATCGGCATATTCACACATTTTGGATACCATACATCATTTCCCAGTTTTTGTTCCAAGAAGCCCTCTGCAATCTTAATATTTCCTACTTCAACAGTAAACTTAGCATATGGGGGAGAATCTGTGTTTGGTTCCTCTTTCGTAGTTCTATCTATCTTGCCATCAGCTGAATAAGGTAGTATATAGTAGTAGAATGTCGAACAGTATGGATCCGATGTTGGAAGAATGATTGGCGCAAAGGATACAGTTGATGTTGCTGGCTGTGAGAGCATCCATGGATTCAATACAAGATAATGGCCTGGAATAATGATGATTAGATAGTTATTATTTTAGATTTAACCAAGTCTGTGTAGTATTTTTTTATCATTTTGCTTTTATCTTTTAGTTATTGTCTGTTTACAAGAAACGTTTTACAGAAGAGAGACATGATTGTTTTACTTTACTTAAAGATAGTAATTTCTTAAGATTATGTGATGTTTATATGACATATGCACCTCAACTAACCATTATACAGTCATCTGATCAAATGGAATAGAATATACTCAACCTTCAATGGACCAGTGTCATATTGCATCAGTGAGCAGGAATGTTCTGGCCTTTGCTGCTCGCCAGTGCAATAGGTATAGGTAGTATGGATATAAATGAAAACTCAGACAAAAATTAAATATCTTGCCCCGCTGGATGCATCAGCAATGACGTTTATTAGAGACATTTGAGCATAAGTGATAAATAGAAAATCTTGTGTGCCGGCCTAATATGTTAATACCAAGCATATCAGCTCAGTCTATATTGAAAATATCCCAAACCTAGCATATTGCATGGCTTATTCATGTATCAACTGTGCCACAGAAGACACATGACGTCAAAACAATGACATATCAACGTTGACGATATATAAACACATAACGCATAATTTTGCTCTTTGCTCAATCAGTTAGTCCATAGCTTTAACTTTCTATGGCTGTCAATGTAGAATTTAGAAAGCCTGGTCCTAAGGTTATATTTTTTATGCTCAACTCAACTAAGCATTCAATTTATTCAAATTATAAACCAGAAAAAATGACAACAGATATGCCATTATTTACTTGCAGAATAATTCTGCAAGTAAATGTTGACATATCTGTTGGCATTTTTTTCTCTGAATAAATGCAATGTCTGAGTATTTTAAGCAAGATTTCTTTTTATTTTCAGTATTTAGTTGAAATTTCGGGCTCTGTTGTGTTGAGACTGAAACATTTTATAACCCAAGGGTTCGTTTGATGGACTACACTCATTTGACATACGACTTCACTTAACTCACTGCTTATATTTTGATTCGCCACTCAAATTTCACTTATCACCCATATTGAATCGTAATTCGGCTCATCAATATAATTTTACTCATCGCCTATTCAACTTTCCACTGTCATTTGATTCACCAATGTAATTTGACTAACCACTCTGATTTGACTCACCACCCTCATTTGACTCTCCAATCTAACTCTCATTTGACTCACAAAGTAAGTAAGGGTGCAAAGATCAGGAATCGATACAATCAAGTACCTAACCTGGCCCAGGATACCAATGGGAAAGTGACAGACTCACAGAAGACACTACAAACGAGACATTTAATTCACGACTCTTACTCTCATTTAACTCACCACTCTCATTTTTATAGGTATGATCGTTAGGTGGTCTCAACAAATATCTGTCTAAGTAACCACCACCTCTCCTCCAAGAGTAATCACTTCTACACGTTTGTCCATCTGTAACGACTGAGAACAAACAACTTCTGTGGTCACTTTCAAACGTACATGGACTCTGTCTCAAGGAAACTGAAAAATAAATAATCATTAACACATTTATGCCGAATGGATTTTCCCATCTTTATCAATTGGATGAGTTAATTTCCAATTTTAGGGTCGTCAGGCAGTATTTTTCATTTGTATTCAAATGGTAATAGACTACTCTGTAAGCAAACATTGGAGATCCTTATCAGATGTTGCGTTTTGTGGCGTCTGATATGGGCCTGCACTGTTTGTATATGTCCAATAAAAAATGGTTAACATTTTTATGAAAAGTGTAATATCACAAAACTATTTTCTTGATTTTTAGAATCACATATTGATTGATAATCTAAATGTTAAGGGCCTGTGTAAATGGATCATCGCAGGATATGTATATCCTTTAAATAATTCAGTCCTGAACAGTAAGCATTTGTATTACTTGACTTTTCGCTTACTGTAAAGGCGGCAACTTTAATATTCATATCTGGGTGTGGTTCGGCTATTTCATCTGCTAAGGAAGGGAAATCAGATTTTATTTATAATTTGGTAAAGAGTTAATAAGCTTTTTGAGCCGCGCAAACGTGCGTGCATTTCATGAAAATCCTAAACGTATACACACTGAACACATAGATAAACAGTGTGAACCCAGATCAGACTGCTCCTATAGGAGGAGCAGTCTGATCTGGGTCCACAATGTTTGCCTCCCTTCTTATGTTAAATAGACATTTTCAGATGCAGTTATTTTGTTGGCGTTTTAAGGACTAAATAATGACTGAGGTTGTGTCACAAGATGATACAGTTACTTTTGAATAAAAACACGCCTCCTTTTCAGATTTTACCTATGCCTAAAGAAGACCAGTCCTAATTACACATTCATGAGGCGCCGCCTCTACAGAAAGCGCTAAGTCAAGTAATATTTGGTTGTATGAGCTATGTTAAAACTATACAATGTAAATATATTACATCTGGCATTATAGCAAATAAATTTGTTAATAATGAGAGTGTAAATTATGTCCTTTAAGGTAAAGCTGGAAAACAATGCTGAACGGTTTCTATAATAGGATGGGCCTCCATGCTTGCAAAGGTTTTAATGTTCTACATTAAGGATACACCGTTTAATAGCAAATTAAATTTAGAAAGCACACGAAGGATGTTTGAGTCTTTTAATAAATAAATCAAGTCTCATCTATATAGATGAAATGCAACGTGATATTAATTCTAAACTTTAAGTTTGCTGTACTATTTTTATATAAATTTTATAAATTTCAAATGAAATGACTGCAAGAGTAAGACTTCCTTGAGATTATACATGAAAGAATCTATCATGAGTGTGAGGCTGGGATAGAAAGATCCGTCCCAAGGATCACCGATTAGCATCATGAGGCATGCAGATGACTAACAGTGATCAAAAGGGATGGATTTTTCTATCCCTTCCTTACACAAATAATGGATTATTTTTCTTCCATACTATAAAAAGTCTCCCAGAAGTTCCTAAATACGCTGGAATGCGACATATAACAAAATGACGTCACTTTAACTTGCAGATGACGTCGCTTGTCTAACGATGTGCGCTATTGACATGGAAAATTATGCAGCAGTTCGTTTTTTATCTTCCCCACGGATGAGATAAAATTATCTCACATGGGTTAAAACAGTACAAATTCCTATCTGGTGTTCTAGAAAATATACTCTGGTCCTGAGAGCATAGGATTGTTTCAACTCAGCTGGTCTTAACATGAAATTCTGATATTCTGCTCATAACTGTTAAGAAGGCAACTTTTATTGGCATTTAAGCATTTGTCAGCATTATAAATGTAGCATCTGAGTAACTTAAACATACTTTATCTATTTTTGTCAGTTTAAATTACACGCACAGTTGTATTTTCGGACTGATATCAGCGAAAAAACCATTTGAGCTAGTGCATGAGATTTCCAACAATGTGGTATGTGCGACCAGCAAAGTCTCAGATCAGCCTGCGCATATGCGCAGTCTGATCAGAGCCTTTGCTAGTCGCTTGAGTATTTTATGATTGTTAAACTACTGACTGAACACCATTTGGAGTTTCTAAGCTTTAAAAGGCGACTGCAGAGGCTCGTCTGAGTCTACACATGTCAAAATACCACATTGTTGGAAATCTAATGCACTGGGTCATTTGATAGATTCAAGCTTACCATGACAATCTCCATGCACAATATCAATATTATCTATAGCTGCCCTTTCAATGCCACCATACTTTCTTTCATTCCATTCACTGCCCTTGGTATATTGAAATCCCAGTGCTACATCATGATATAAGTTATCTCCAAGTTCTATACAAAACTCTTCCAGGTCATCTGTATCTTCAGTCACAACAGCCAGCATAGAAACTTCATTTTCAAGGACATCATATAGAGCCACCTTTAATGTGAATAAGGTATAACTAAACCTGTCTTAAGCAGCCACTCAAATAGAAGACCAAAAATTGGTTTTCAAGACCATTATCGCTTAATGCAGGTCAAAAGTATTTCAGAATGCTCAAAGTGAGCATTCTGCAATACTTTTAACCTTCATTAAGCTACCATTTGTCTTTAAAACCTTTGTTTTGTCTATTTTTGAGTGTCTGATTAAGACAGGTTTTACTGTAACTCATAACTATGGGTTTTTTTTGCATATCACACTTCAGTAGATGCTCAGACAAGGCTGCGCAACTACTTGACTCGCCGGAGCCTAAGCTGCTTGCATTAACCATGTGTGGGTGTAGATGAAGACCCAGAAAAAATGTAGACTTCTGGTGCTGGATAAGCCAACACGAGCGCTTATTGGCGTTGTGTGCAAGCATATGTGATAAGTCTCATGCGCAGATCCAGAGGGGGACAGGGGGTCCAGACCCCCCCCCCCCCCCTAAAAAATCACAAAAATATAGGGTTTCTTAGCAGAACTGGTTCTGATCCCTTGAAAAACACAAAACTACTAAGCCAGCATTCAATGTTCATGTACAGGCCGAATAACCAATAGAGTAGAAAACATTTTGTTAAAGAGAAGAGAAGGAATTGAGCATTTTTGCAGAGGAAATTGAAACATTCTTGGTTGGCACATGGTTAACCAAAGACCATTTGTGCTATTGTATTTTTTATAAAATTGTTTTTAACTTTGTTCTGCTGTTTGGTACAAGACGAATTCTCCCTTTCATTGCCATGGAATCCAGAATTCAGAATACAACAAGTTTATATGAATAAACCAGACGTACTGTCCAAAAGAGCACTCATGCGAATTATTGAGTGAGTATGATCAGGAAATACCACTTTATCAGTTACGCCTAATATTAACTGAATTGTTTCAATATAACCTAATAAACGTTTCCTATCTCACGGCATGTTACCTTTATCAGGTCATGATGACGTTGCACTTTGGAACGACGTCGCTAATGACGCTGAATCAACACAAAAATCAAAAATTACGTCATAATCGCTTTTTTGAGGAGTGTTCAATAATGGGTAAACTGATAAATAGAATACCAGGTTCGCATCTATTGATATCAAGTTTACCAGGCTCGGCTTTGAGAACGCATGTTGAATCGCTCGGCAAGCCTCACAATGTCAACATGCGTTCTCAAAGCCTTGCCTGGTAAACTTGATATCAAAAGACACTCACCTAGTATTTTCTATATCTTATACTGCAGATGAACGCGCAGCACTACTAGGTTGAGCCAAAGAACATTTACATTCACAAAGAAAGTAAGAGTGCAAAGATCAGGAGTCAATACTTAGAGAATACTAGGTGAGTGTCTTTTGATATCAAGTTTACCAGGTAAGGCTTTGAGAACACTTGTTGGCATCGCGAGGCTTGCCGAGCGATTCAACAAGCATTCTCAAAGCCTAGCCTGGGGTGGTTAACTTGATATCAAAAGACGCGAACCTGGTATTCTATTTATCAGTTCACCCATTGTTTCACTCTTCAAACTAGCGATTATGACGTCATTTTCGATTTGTATGTTGATTCAGCGTCATTAGCGACGTCATTCAAAAGTGCAACGTCATCATGACCTGATAAAGGCAACATGCCGTGAGATAGGCAACGTTTATCAGGCAACGTGCAACAATGCAGTTGATACGAGAGGTAACTGATAAAATCAAGTACTACACCCGACCCAGACATAAGGGAGATAATTAAAGTAAAGCAAACAGCAGAGCTTTTTTATTCCAATCAAGACGATTTCACAAAGTACTGCATAACAAAACAAGGACCCAATACAGACCACCAATGAACAATGGGATCGATATATCAACAAAAACAGAACCACTGCCTTAGAACAGACAGCAGCCTAAGCCAATGGTTGAGGCTAAAGTGTATTTTACTGAAACCAAATATTCGACTAGATTCTGTTGTTGTTAAAACACAAAAATTGCACTGCAGCTTCCTTACTAATGCAATGTACCATCACAGAGAAACAATCTAATCAAATTAACAAACCATGATGAAACACAGAAAAGAGCCCATGACTCAGAGCTGAACAATCTTAAATAGAGCCAGGGTGGGTCAGACAAGGACAAGCATCCGGTACAAAAATAGTGGGTATGACCAGAAAATACCACAATCACAAACTGCAGACAACCCCATGGCACCATGAGGAACAAAAATCACAAGACATCAGGAATACAAACTAAGCAAAGCAGCCAGCTCTCTCTTCCCCATCAAGATGATTGCAAAACTAGAATTGACACAAAGTAACGCATAACAAAACATAGAACAATTACAGAATCCCACAATGGGAGAAACAATCAACAACATCAGAACCACCGCCTTAGAACAGACAGCAGCCACTGGGGGCTTAAATGCATTTTACTGGTATCAAATCTTTGCCCTAGATTCTGCCCCATATTAAGCCTTTACGTCAGGGCCGCCATTGACAAAAGTAAGCGAGTATGACCTTTAAATACGACAAACACACGGTTCAGCCCAACCCATGGTACTTACAGTCACAAAACAGTTAAAGTAAGCAACTACCTACTGTCGTGCCAACCAATAGTGACAGTGACGTATTATTTGTTTACAATTGTAAAGTAAACATTAACTTGTACACTCCACTTGGGCTAACACAAATCGATAGATCATGTGTGTATTAATCCTATCCTGTGGATAGGATTAATACACAAGTAATCTATCGATTATGAGATAACTATGCACATGTAAACAAAACATGACGTCACTGTCACTCTTGGCTGGCAGAATAGTAGTTCTCTCTCCCTCATTATTGCAAAACTAGAAAGGACACCAAGTACTGCATATGCATACTAAAAATAGAGGATCTTACATGAGTGCTCATGTTTTATTGAATTTATTAAACGAGTTGGGAAAAAGAGATAAAATGCGAGGCTTGCCGAGCATTTTATCTCTTTTTTGCAACGAGTTTGATAAATTCAATAATACAGGAGCACGATTGTTAGATTCTATTTATCATATGACATTAAGATTACTCGAAGTCTCATTTCTGACGTAAAAACGATTTAATTTTGTCATTATGTATGCAACGTTGTTATGGACGTCATAACGTTTCCCGTAAATCTATAAACCACTAGTGGTTTATCGATTTTATTGTATGGTGTTATTTCACTCTCAAACGCGACGTCATATGATAACAAGGAATAAACCACCAAACACCCACAAGCTATAGTACCAACCTGTAAATCAACAATAACCTAACCACTACCTTAGAATGAACATCAGCCAAAGCCACCAGGGGAGATGGGTTTAAATGTATTTTACTGGCGACAAATCTTCGCCTTATATTCTGATGTAGTCTGATGTGGTTTCTTACACCAGTGGGTTAAGTGGGTTAATTAGGGGATAACTATATTCAAAATTTTCATTTGGGGAGGTATATCGTCGGATATACGGTCGGAAATTTTGTTTTACGGTGACGCGTAAGCGGAGACGTAAAACGTGATTTCCAAACGTATATCCGACGATATAACCTCCCCAAATGAGAATTTTGAATACAGTTATCCCCATTCTAATGCACTATTAACATTTTCCCTTCAAAAAAGACAGTGAAAATGTACTTTGTTGCGCCTATACGTCTAGAGACGTCAGCTGCATAAAACCGCTTGCCAGCTGCATATATTCACTTGTCAACCAATGAAAAGCGACGTTACGTAATGACATCTGGTTTCCAACAGTATATCGCAGGATATACTGTCGCAAATTTATGACGTTATCCAATCAGACGTCGCGTTGCATTTGCAAGTGCATTATAATGAATGTTATCTGAAGCAATTGTAGTAGGGTGATGATAATCACCAGACACTGGTACGTATCATAAAGAAATTGACATTTGTTTGCCATTCCATTATCTGGGCCTCGTCGCGACAAAACCTGTCTTCAGGGTATCCGACAAAGCGGATTTAAACCAGTCTCATCAGCTACAGAGACTAGCTAGAATATTGAAATTTCGCTTGAAGCAAGTATAGCTATGATACTTTACAGTAAGCGAATGACAAAGGCGCTGATCAGTCTTTGCGGATGCGCAGGCTGGTCTGCGCCTTTGTTGTTAGCAAACCCCCGAAGACAGGTTTTGTCGCAATGAGGCCCATCTATTAACAGCGGATTCTACCTAAATGGGTGTTTTATCTCAATCAGTTACTGACATTTTAAGTAAGAAAGACAGCAAGGATCAGGAATCGATACATACACATTATCATAATAGTAACTTGATCTGACGTACTGTAACATGTCGAGTGGATGAGGACATACCATCGGATCACCCGAGGCGCGTAGTGTCGAGGTTGATCCAATGGTATGGCCTCATCCACGAGACGTGATACTGTACACCAGATCAAGTTACTATTATGATAACATTTTTATTATATGCCTCTTTTCTGACATTCTTACTGGTTTTAAAACCTGCTTTGGTCTTTAATCCCGAAAAATTGTGGGAACGTTTGCCATAACGTTACGTTTCTTGACGTCACGTCAACACGTTTTCCACTTCTGGGTCCATGCTTGCAATTTACTTTACGTAACGTCGCCACAAAAGCAAGTAACCGACGTTAGCCTCGTTTTAAAGGATAGTGATATGGATTCAGAAAACTTCAGTTCGTTGATTTGGTTTTCTGTATCAGATGGCCAGAAAACAGACAGTTCTAAAGTCGTATCAGTTATAGGTATATAATAAAATCAAGTACCACACATGTCCCAGTATATCAAATGGGAAAGTAACAAAATCACAATAAACATCACAAACAAGATCCAAGAGGTCAGGCCTTTCCCTTCAGGTGACCACTAGGCAGCAATTTCCATACGCGAAAGTATGAGGAACACACGTAAGTAAGGGTGCAAGGATCAGGAATCGACAAAAAATACAAATGACCCACTAAAGAAGTACTGCCTTGGAACGGTGGGTAAAAATATTTTACTGGAGGGCTTAAATCGGTTTCACGGTGCACCAGCCTCACCCTTAGTTCAAATGTAGATCAAAATACTAAGATGTTTGGTTTGCATGGAAGACCCCTACCTTATCCATGCATCATCTCCTACAACATATAAATCAAAAAATAATGAAAAAAGTCAATAAGCAATGCTTATTAGATACCCACTGCACAGTAAGAGTCAGTGAAAAAACTTGGCAAGTTATAGTTTGAACAAGAAGACCTTAGTTTTGATAAGAAGATTTCAGTAGAATCTGTGCAAACAAAAATTATAAACTCCTTCATGCATATGTTCAATGTGTCTACATTGTATCTGCAAAGTATTAAATTGCTCCATCAAAAGCTGTAGTAGGAGTTGATCGGCCCATAAAGGCACTATCCATGCATATACAAAAGCTATATAAGGGAATAATTGTCTAAGTTCAACAAAACTTATAAACTCCTTCATGCATATGTTCATTGTGTCTACTTTGTATTGACAAAGTATCAAATTGCTTCATCAAAAGCTGTGGTAGGAGTTGATCGGCCCATAAAGGCTCTATCAATGCATATACAAAAGCCATATAAGGGAATAATTGTCTTAGTTCTAACAGCTGTCATTTCTTCAAAAATTATTTTTTGTGAACCAAACTCCTTCATGCATATGTTAAATGTGTCTACATTGTATAGGCAAAGTATCAAATTGCTCCATAAAAAGCTGTGGTAGGAGTTGATCGGCCCATAAAGGCACCGTCTATGCATATACAAACACCTTATAAGGGAAAAATTGTCTAAGTTCTCACAGCTGTCATTTTGTCAAAAATTATTTTTTCCAAACTAAACTCCTTCATGCATATGTTCAATGTGTCTACATTGTATAGGAAAAGTATCAAATTGTTCCATCGAAAGCTGTGGTAGGAGTTGATTGGCCCATGTATGGCCTATAATAGCATAAGCATAAAGCACTATATTAAAAGCCATTTAGAACTACAAAGGGAAATAACTCTAAAAGAATTGGCCCCTAGCCCTTACTTTTTTGTCTAAGTATTTGTCTTGCATATATGAACATGTTTGCAAGGTTTGATGAAAATCAGTGTATGGCCTATAATAGCATAAGCATAAAGCACTATATTAAAAGCCATTTAGAACTACAAAGGGAAATAACTCTAATAAAATTGGCCCCTAGCCCTTTTTTTGTCTAAAGTTTTTGTCTTGCATATATGAACATGTTTGCAAGGTTTGATGAAAATCCAGCAATGACTCTTCGAGTTATTAAGGAAACAAAGCGTTACGGACGGATGGACGGACGGACGCACGGACGGACGGACTGACGCACAGACAACGTGAAAACAGTATACCCCCTACAAACAAAGTTTGCGGGGTGTATAAAAAAGGAGATAAAGCAACGATAAGGAATCAACAGTACATAAAACTGAATACTGGAGCAAAAGAAATCCAACAGGTAAACCCCGATGGGCTGACAACAGCCAAAGCATCAGGCCCTTACTATTTCATCAATAGATTGGGCTGACTACCAAGCATGCAGTCTGTTGCAATACACTAATGTTATAGCCAATCTTTTTATAATGGGAAATTATTTTTATAATCTGTACTGAAAAATAATAAGAGCCAACAATCTTCTTCAATTTATACACCAAGTCACCATAGAAATCACGTTCCTAAAGTCCTTGGTGCAAGAGAGATCTAAGTCCAATTTAGAATTTAGATATCAAATTACTGTGCTGAATAGATTAATATGAAATATTTACCTTTGTTTGCAATTCAATTAAGCTGTGTGATTTCAATAACAACATTAGATACATGTATAATGTTACATAGAAGACAGTGAAGATTTTGATCACATGACTTCGTAAAAGCCATCTGATCTTGATCTATGCTGTTTTCTTAAGAGGATTCACCTGGACATAGCAGGACAAGAGAGCATTTAAACATCCATCTGCTAACATAAAATACATTGACAAATACCAAATAAGGAGGAGGTGTATAAGATATGGGCCTCAACGCGAGAAAACCTGTCTTCGGGGGTATGTGAAAAACAAAGGCGCAGACCAGCCTGCGCATCCGCGTAGTCTGATCGCCTTTGTCATTCGCTTTTTGGAAAGCGTCATATCTAATCCTGCTACAAGCGAAATTTCAATGTTCTAGCAAGTCTCTGTAGCTGAGAAGACTGGTTTGAGCCTCGCTTTGACGGAAACCCCCAAGACAGGTTTTGTCGCAACAAGGACAATAAATTAATGAGCCAGTGCATGAGATTTCCAACAATGTGTATGTGCAATCAGCAAAGCCTCAGATCAGCCTGCGCATACGCGCAGTCTAATCAGAGCCTTTGCTGGTAGCTGGAGTATTCTATGATTGTTAAGCTACTGACTGAACACCTTTGGAGTTTCTAAGCTAAAAAGGACGCTACAGAGGCTCGTCAGAGTCTACACTTGTCAAAATGTCAAATTGTTGGAAATCTCATGCACTGGCTAATATCATATTATGCTAGCAGCAAAAGCGTTGATAGGCCTGCATAATACAAGAGCCACATTTCTGGCGCAAACCATCCAATAAATATGAAGGCCCATGCAAATCTTAAGGCATAAAGCCCAGCTAGTCACATATGCAAAATGTTTAAAATTGACATGATACATACACGTTAAATACCAAATTATCACACATTGATTCAAATTTTCATATGTACCTTTAAAATTCCTGTTCCCAGTTTCATAACCTGAAATGTAAGCTTGTAGTCTGGTCCATAGTTACTAAACCTTGGAGACACGAGTGTAGTTTTTGAGCCATACAGTGCCTCCTTGTCCACAAGAAGGACATAAGCTCCAGTCATAACTATTTCAGGTCTGTCTGGGGTACCTAGAATAAATAGAGAATACTAGATGAGTGTCTTTTGATATCAAGTTTACCAGGCAAGGCTTTGAGAACGCTTGTTGACATCGTGAGGCTTGCCGAGCGATTCAACATGTGTTCTCAAAGCCGAGCCTAGTAAACTTGATATCAAAAGACGTGAACCTGGTATTCTATTTATCAGTTTACCCATTATTGAACACTCTTCAAACTAGCGATTATGACGTAATTTTTGATTATTGTATTGGTTCAGCGTCATTAGCGACGTCATTCAAAAAGTGCAACGTCATCATGACCTGATAAAGGTAACATGCCGTGAGATAGGAAACGTTTATTAGGTTATGTTGGAACAATTCAATTAAAATTAGGGTGACTGATAAAAAGGTTTTCTAAGTTAAATAAGATACATTTTATTCAGAATGCATCCAAAAGATAGAACCATAATGGAATATGGGAAAACGTATAAAACACAGATTTACATTATAAGACAATTTTTACAAAATGATCAAGTTATTTACATCAACAAACACATTAACAAACACTGTCAAGTTATAACACATAAGCAAAAGTATCTCTACACATTAAACACAAATAAGAAATGTTTATTGATTTCTTAGGGAAAATTGAGTTTTCAACAGTTTAAACAAATAGTATGAGCAGGGGAAGTACTTCAGTATCACCTTACAGTACCTGGTCCCACTTTCTATTCAATAATTAATATAAAAAAAACATGAATCCTTTGATGAAAAATTACAACTACAAACTATGAAAATAACTGCCCTTTAGTCTGTTCATAAGAGTGGTAAGTAAACTCTGCTATCGCCCCTAGCACCAGTTTACTGATAATCTGTGTTCTGCTAGAACACATTAGACATAATTGAGCAGTATATATATAAAAATAACAACATGAGTTGAAGTAGATGGCTAGCTTCAAGATTTGCAAGAAAATCTAAAGATCAGCAATATAGATTTTAGTTTTGATTTGTGGCTTCCATATTTTTTGTATATTTGATCAGAATTGATGCTAACATATATATTAAAAAACAGCTCTCTCTCTCTTCCTGTCTCTGTCTGTTTGTCTGTCTGTCTGTCTGTCTGTCTGTCTCTCTCTCTCTCTCTCTCTCTCTCTCTCTCTCTCAGATGATTGCAAAAATAAAACAAGAACACTTAGACCGAAACATCACAAAGCATGAACCAAAGAAAAAAAACTCTGATCATAGTCAGGTGCTTTGGGGTCATTTTTTTTATTCATTCAATTTAAGAATCTGACAGAAAGCAGAATACTGCTTCAGCTGGTGCTAGGAATTGTTGTGCTTTCCAATAGTTCTCATGAACAGACTCAATAAAAACTGAGTTTGCTGTTTTTTTTATATTATAGGTTTTCTTAATTTCTGAAGAATCCTATTTCTAGATTATTTAGAGGTTGCAACAGCTGTCGTTGTTTCTATGTGGAGTTGGTAAAACTACTCCCCAAGCCTTGATATAGTGTTAGTGATTTTTTTTCATATTCTGCTCCTTTAGGAATATTGGGTTCTGGTTGAAAGCAGAATAGGGCTTAAGCCGGTTCTAGGGGGCGTGAGAATTGTTGCATTTCAATTAATTCTCATGAAAAGACTCAATAAAACTGAGTTTGCTGTTTTCTT
Source organism: Loripinus fragilis (assembly GCA_964019695.1). Taxonomy (NCBI): domain Eukaryota; kingdom Metazoa; phylum Mollusca; class Bivalvia; order Lucinida; family Lucinidae; genus Loripinus; species Loripinus fragilis. The sequence continues at coordinate 11,786,512 of OZ026528.1, forward strand.
ATATTGTAGGTTCTCTCTATTTCTGAAGGATCTGTTTTCCAGCTTATGTAGAGGTTGCAAAAGCTGTCATAGTTTCCGTGTGGAGTTGGTAAAACTTCTCCCCGTGCATCGATATAGTGTTGATATTTTTTCAGCTTCTGGTCCTTCAGGAATATTGGGTTCTGAGAGAAAGCAGAATACCACTTAAGCCCCTGCAAGTGGTGTGAATTGTTGCACTTTCCATTAGTCCTCATGAACAGACTCAATAAAACCGAATCTGCTGTTTTCTTATATTGTAGGTTCTCTCTATTTCTGAAGGATCCATTTTTCCAGATTATTCAGATCCTATTAGATTTAAAGAGACTAAGTCTGCAACTGTGAACATTTTTCGATTTTTTTTATTTTCTTGTTAAATCATTAGTAAAAGTAGAATTAAGTTATGTTTTCACAATAAATCTGTTCACTACAGCTGAAAACTGCACGGAAAAGTGAATTATCTTATAAAAACAGGTGATTGGTAATTATTTGCGTCCCTCCAATAATTATAGACAGTTAATTTTAACATAAATGCTGATGTTTTGATACTGATAATTTGTTGATATTTACGAAATTGGTAAAATGTATACCTGAATTTTAGTTTTTGTACTGTTTTTTTGAAAAATAGAAACATAAGTTCTAAAATTAAAAGATCAAAAGTTACAGACTATGCAGCTTTAACTGAATACGTACTACAGAAAACTGACACATCTTCCTTATGTCCACAATTAGTATCGCCCCAGTCTGGAAAGTTGCAATCTTGTATGCCATCCTCTTCCCCAGTACACTGCACATCGTCCATCCATATAGTTCCTGTGCCTTCTCCGAAATATGCACGGCCTTCATAGTGAACATAGCTCCAACTTGTAATAAAGAAAGTAAGTAAGGGTGCAAAGATCAGGAATCGATACAATCAAGTACCACACCTGACCCAGGATACCAATGAGAAAGTGACAAACTCACAGTAGACACCACAAACGAGATCCAAGAGGTCAGCCCTTTCTAAACACAGGTTTAGATAAACAAAAAGTTTCAACGTAAAATTGTAAATATTTCCTTACCCATATTTTTAGCATATGTTTTGAGTACTCAAAAGAACCGTATCATTGAGACGGTTCTTTTGAGTCCCCACAACATATGTTTTGGTTGAGAAATAAGAAAATTAATTTTCAGTTACACACTCTTAACTAAAGTCCTGAAATAATTCTTAGTAATATGAATTACACAAAAGTGTGTAATATGAAGTGAGTGAAACACCTTGCTAATATCAATATGTATTCATGATTCTACATATGAGCCATGACTTGTGATTTCCAACAATGTGTTATTTTGACAAGAGTAGACTTAGACGAGGCTGTGCATTCTCCTTTTAAGCTTAGACTCTCCAAATGCTTTCAGTAAGTAGATTAACAGTCACAGAATATTCAAGTGACTAGCAAATGCTCTGATCAGACTGCGCGTATGCGCAGGCTGGTCTGAGCCTCTGCTGGATGCATATACCACATTGTTGAAAATCTCATGTCGCGGCACATATCTAATCTTATTATATGAATTTAGATCAGACATTTTAAAGTAATAGAGTTCTGACAGAATGCATAACAAGGTGGTCTCAACTAGTTTATTCCTACAAATTGCATAACATACTACGAGGCCATTGTGATAAGCAAGTGTGTAATTGTTTTAGGTTACTAAACTGTTTAAACTGACTATTAGACATTTGTACAACCTTTACTTTAATAAACTCTCATTACACAACTAAAAAGTATATGAGCCGTGGCATGAGATTTCCAACAATGTGGTATAAGCGTTCAGCAAAGGCTCAGACCAGCCTGTGCATACGCACAGTCTGATCAGAGCCTTTGCTAGCCGCTTGTATATTCTATGAGTGTAAAACTACTGACCGAACATCATTTGGAGTTTCTAAGCTTAAAAAGGAGGCTGCATAGGCTCGTCTGAGTCTACACTTGTCAAAATGCCACATTGTTGGAAATCACATATCACAGCTTATATTTCCTATCAAATCAATATCTTATTCTCAAAAGTTTTGTTTAACTTGACGTTTGGCCTCTTCACAAATAACTTAGCTTTTAAGGCATCCATGCAGATGTGGTTCTGTGTACTTTAATTATCATTCTTGATTGTTGCTATTTCTATGTAAAACAAGTATGACCTTTCACAAAAAAAAAACTTACTTCATCGTTAGCAATTTATTTCAATGCACATTATATATAGTTATACCCTGCCTTTCACTCATTTTCTGCATCGTCAATGCTATGAAAATGAATAATAAACAAATGTTTTGCTTGGAACAGGAAATTCATACTGCTAGGGTCAAAACACCAAAGTTGCGTTGTTTCAGTATTTAGAGTTACCTCAAGTATTTGTAATGGTCTATCCTGGCAATTTTGGACAAATTGTTATCAGTGTAGCATATATTTGTTGATCATCTTATGTGTACCTGTCGAACCAAATGAAAGATAACCTCACTGCCTTCGCCCTGAGGAATAACTATATATACATGTAGCATACTTGTTTTTTAGGTTCTAACATTAGTGTGATTGACAATCCTGTGGACTCAGAGTTGAAAAGAGAGGTAACAGGTCACACAGTCACATGGCTGTAAATACTACCTAGCAGGCACATGTCGTCAAAACAACGTCGTACAAACGTCGATGCGACGTCATAACGGCTTGACCTCGCATCGACGTTAGTACAATGTTGTTTGAAGGTTGTTTGTCTACTAGGTACATGATATCTTACCCTAAACCAAGCTGTTTACACACAACTTTAGCATCAAGAGCATCAAACTTGTCATCACACACTGTTCCCCATTCTCCAATATAGAATACTTCAAGTCTACCTTCCAAATATGTAGTACCATCCACCAACCGCACTGTTGGCTGACTAGTGCTATCATCTGAACCTAAAACAAAAATAAGAGCAACTGATATATGAGCCGCAACACGGGATTTTCAACATTGTTGTATGTGCGACAAGGAAAGCCTCAGACCAGCCTGTGCATACTCGCAGTCTGATCAGAGCATTTGCCAGTCACTTGAATATTCTATGACTCCAAGACTACTAACAGCACATCATTTGGAGTTTCTAAGCTTAAAAAGAGGCTGCACAGGCTCGTCTGAGTCTAGACTTGTCAAAATGCCACATTGTTGGAAATCATGTGTCAGGCAGGGCTCATATATCATTTTTGAGCAATTAAATAGAAATTGCGTATTGCTGATATCACTTACTTGTGTATGGAAGAAAACTTGTTTCATTAAAATATAAACACCAACACAACTTTACTCATGATTTCAATAATAAGCCAACACTAATTACAATGATGTGTTTTATGATAACTTTTTGTTTGTTTTTGCGATTGTTGGAAATGTACAAATTACCAAACATGTGCAACATGGCCAGGCTTTTATTTGAAAAATGAAAAAAAAAAAACACGTCAATTATGTGTCGTTAAACTTATCACATTGCTAAACTCAATTTGTTCTAGTAATTTGCTCAAATTTGCCTGATCCTTGCATACACAACGTATGGATGTTGATAAGATATTGGCCAAAATTATACAGAAAAATAGCCAATTTCTCCCAACGAGTCCATTTCAATTTAAATTGTGTTTACAGAGATGTCAATGCCCAGTGACAAGGAAATGCAACTATAAAAAATCATCAAGAACATGCGCAGATCCAGAAAGCTTTTCAGAGGAGTCAAACTCATCTTTGAATTTCTTTTTTAGTAGATGAGGAGAGAGAGGATCCAATTGTCACTAAAAGTGGTTATCATCTGCCCACCAGGGAAGTGCCATTTATATGGTGGTTTGCTTGCGGACAGATAATAGCCCAACATTGAACGCTGGCTTGGTAGCTATTTGATTTTCTAGGGTATCAGAACCAGTATTGCTAAGAAACCCTGTAGCTTTGTGATAATCCAGAAGGGATTTCTAGACCCCCTGTCCCTCTCCCTCTGGATCCGTGCATGAAGATGACTGCCAAATGAGAATGGACACAAGGCACTGCATCATAAAACCAGGACTAAATAAAAAGAGGACATCTTTATAGAAACATAGAGGAACTTACACCAGTGTTCATGCTTTGTAGCATTTATTAAATTAGTTGAGTAAAGGCAATAAAATGGTGGGCCTGCCTAGCATTTTATTCGGGTGTTTTTGAAACTCGTTTAATAAATTCAATAATACAAGAGCACCAATGTTCGATTCTATCTATCAAATGACTTAAGTTATTTTGTAATCGCATTTTATGCCAGAAAACGTAAAGAAATTGCCATCTTTTATGCAATGTTATAGTGGACGTCATTCTGTTACGTTACTAAATCTGTTAGCCACTACTGGTTTATCGATTTTATTGCATGGCGTTATATCACTCCCAGAAGTGACGTCATGTGTAAAAGAAACATTCAACTCATGTTTGTCAAAACTATTTTTTACTTTGACAGTTTTAGCAGGCCAAGTATTCTGAGCACCAGCTAAACTGTCAGGATTTCAAATGGGACTACTATGTGCATAAACTTGTAGCTAGGCAACATTAGAAGAATATATCACAGGTATTAAGATGAAATAGAATATTTGACAGGAATATCACCATTTGTCATCATGAGGATCACTTGGCAAGCCATGTAATGACAAATGGTGATCCAGAGGAATAATTTCTATCGCATCCTCACTCATGTAATGGATTCTTTTTCATGCCCAACATTGACATATGTATTGGGGGAAAAGCTCTCTCTTAATACACTAAGATGCAATATCATGAGACGAAGTCACTCTTACTAAACATTGATACCACATAATGACCATGCACGCACATTCCAATACCACCAATCAACTGTCAAGACTGTCATAGTAAGATAGCGTGCATATGATAAGAATTTCTACCACCTGCTACAATTTTAGATATTCTTATTCGTTGTGCAAAGGTATGCAGTTCAAAAATGGTTTAGTCAAAGTCATAGAACTTACCATTGCGATAAAGATCCCAAAAGAAGGTGTTATCATTATCAAGTACATGATAGCCACAGTCACCATGTTCAAAATCACATTGTACAGGATCTGAAAGAGCATTTAACCCTTAAAGCGCCAATCGCAACAAAAGTCGTCTGATTTTTTCGTCTGCTGAAATGTTTAAGAAGCCTCTATGGCAAACAGTGTGGACCCAGATCAGACTGCTTCTAAAGGAGCAGTCTGTTCATGGTCCACGCTGTTTATTTCTATACTTAATTCGTCTGTAATGCTAGGCAATCATTTGCAGCAGATGACTTCAGCAGACGACATTTTCAGATGCATTTTTTTCTTGGCGCTTTAAGGGTTAAGTCACAAGTTACATTACAGGCTGTATTTGAGAGGGTTTGCCTTTAACAATGTAACAGTAATACATGAAACCCGTGACCTGCTGAACCCAGACTCATCCTTTTAATAAACACTTTTAGATCCTATTCAGCTGCCCTCTTGTGAGGCCATCTAGTTCGAATTGTCAATGTTTTCAATTCTGCTTCAAACTTGTGCTAACAATAGCTATGTTGTTGGTGAGCAGGTTATAAACTGAGGAGGTTACTAGATACGTGGGTCATCCAAAAAGTTCTGACAATGGTCTCATACCTCTGTTATAAAAATCAGAATTATTTTACCTATTGCATGCGGTCATGGGTGTTTCCAACTAGTAGGGGAGCCAGTGTTCAAAAATGTCAAAAATAAGCATTTAGGTATGCCCCCTTTTTAGCAGAATTTTCACTTGTTTTATCCTTTAGTACATAGTATAGGCAGTATGAAACCAGATATTGCACTCAATTTAAGTCTTGCAAACATACCTGTAACAGTGTGTTTAATACGTTACCCCTCATTTTCTTAAAAACAAAAATATGTAATTAAGTCTATTTAGGTAGAATTTGAAATGTTTAAATGAACAAAACATTATACAATCTGTAAGAACATGCTATTCTCTACACATATTGATGTTTTTTAAAGTTGTTTGGGTCCATTATAATGTCATTTACTTTACATTTTCAACTATACCCTTAAAATTATTGATAATTTGTTAAAAAGTTTCATTTGACAAAATTTTCGTCATGTGTTTAACTTCAAGATAACATGTATTTGAAAGAGTGTTAACTGACCATTTCAAAACTTAAAACAGATACGTTCTAACATAAATACTTTGTCAGTTATAAGCTTTTTAATTAGATGACCATAGATAAAATTTTATATAAGTTTAGAACCTCATAAGTTTGAAAATAAGCATGCAATTTTTTCTGTTAGCTTTTAAACACCTTATTATAATTGCTTTGATAATCACCCAATTTAGAGTAATACTTCACAACATTTCTGAGGTAAAATATCATTTTGTTGTTCGATTTTCAATATGTAACGTATAAAACAAAATTGAAGACAAACAGATATTGCGAAATATCTTAAATTATTCATGACTGGAAAGTTTATTTCATTAAAAGGGGGAGGGGCTGTGTTTGATAGGCATAAAAAGAACATTTGTTTCAAAAGAAGAAGTTATCAGTACTAATTAGGAGACTGTGCATATGGTTGTATTTTTTTCTTTCAAGAAATGGTATACTCTTGACTTAAAAACAAAACACGTTGTTTGCTAATTTTCTATGTTATGTTACGCAATGTATAAACTTATAAAATGATAAGTCTAATGTAACATCTCAGCTAGGATACATTTCCTTAAGCTTGTTCGTTCAAATTTGCTAAAGTAACATATATAACTATAAATAAACGAATTCTATATCATGATTATATATTTGTCTCAACCATTTCCCATTTTCAACTGAGCCTGAAAACCTAAAATAAATTTATATATTTGCATTTTTTTCTTTTAATTGAACAAATCAATCTAATAAGCTATTCAGAAGCAGCCAAAGCTTTGTGTCGAACCTGTTCACACTCATCACAATATATAAAATAGTTATTAAGATGATATCAGTTCTATCAAATCAGATTCCTTTATGATAAAATATCTAAGAATTTCTGAAATGATGTGTGGATGTTGGAAACGTTGTTTGTTGTTGTTCCTATTGGTTGTGGGAGTTTTGTATCAGGTATATTTATTCTAATTTGTTTCTAGTTCAGCAATCATCTTGACAAGGAAGAGAGCTGGTTGATTCATTTTAATTTTATTGTAGAAATCTGTGTTCTGTGTTTCTTCCTAAAGGTGCAGTGGGTCAGTTAGGAGTCTGTGATTATGACAGGTCCTAGTCCTGTTCACTTATAGAAAGAGGACGCTTGCTGGCAATCTAGACAGCATCACTCCTTTATGAATATGTAAAATAAAATGTTGTTTACGTTACATTAAATTAAGGAAAAATAAGTGTTTGTTATCATTTATTCTTTAAAGCTGCATACTCTGTAACTTTTGATATTTTCTCGAAAATTTTTCTTTTCTTTTTAAATCATTTGTAAAAGTAGAATTAAGTTATGTTTTCACAATAAATCTGTTCACCATAGCTGAAAACTGCACGGAAAGTGAATTATCTTATAAAACAGGTGTGTTTTTCTCTTGTTGGTAATTATTTGCGTCCCTCCAATAATTATAGACAGTTCATTTTAACATAAATACTGTTGTTTTGATACTGATAATTTGTTCAGATTTACGTAATTGGTAAAATGTTTACCCGAATTTTAGTTTTTTTACTGTGTTCTTGAAAAATAGAAACTTTAGTTCTAAAATTAAAAGATCAAAAGTTACAGATTATGCAGCTTTAAGAGAGTGGCTCTGGTATGCAATTTTTTTAAGCCACATCTATTTATGCATATATCAGAATTCAGAAGGTGACTTTTAGATTAATGTAGTTATGAACTTTAATTCAGCTCATTTTAACATGGCTTTCAATGTTTGACTAATGAAACTGATAGTCCTTTTAATTAACACTACTTATCATTTGTTAAAGCAATGCAAACTTTAAAAACTGAATGGGTTATTCAAAATGAAATATCGCCATTGAAATTGGGGAAATCTTCCCTAAGGATGGGTTTTACGTGACAAGGCAGTGATCCTATCCAAGAAATCTATATTTATACAGTTGTAATTTACGATACCAAATTTACTTTATAAAATTTCAACAGAGAGAAAATGTATTAGCCAATTTTAACTAGGACGCATTAAAATTACCATTTGAAGATTATTTACGTTAATCAGAATATCGATAGGAATAGCAATATCTTAGATTAAAAATAGCAGTCATAAGATCAAACTTAGTGTTAGCAATTAGTGCTAATATAGCTGATGTTAAGTTCTATCAGAATACCATAGCAGTCATTGGACCCCATTTTAAACAAACAGTTACAGGAATCCTGTCAGTTGATTTCTTTTATGTGCGTTAAATAACAGATGAGCTGTAAACACATCAGAGTATAGAGACAAAAGGCATACATTAAATTATCTACTGTGCTTATTAAATAATAATTACATGTATATGGACAATAGAGAAGACACAATAGTTAGTATCATTACTTACACTAGTAATAGATTTACATGTTATGCTAAGAAAATATGCATAAACTGAACAAATAATATATATGCATGTTTAATTTGTCTGTCGCTCTTTTTTATCAATCGTCTGCATAAGAAATTGTATATCTTTTGATTTGTAAAAGTATCCTGATACATCTCAGATAGTGATAACATTGTCTATATTGCCCATTGCACTATATGTAGGTATTATACAGCATAGCATTCGTTGAGTACTATACTATCCGAAAGTAATCTTTGAAAGTAGCATAAGTATGGATTTTGTTTCTAGTAGATGAACTATCAATATACCATAAATATAGCATCGTTTAACAAGTTGGTACATGTTTATGGGTATTAATTAGTTAGTTTTAAGGACTGAATGACGGTTGTTATGATTACTTATTGTGAGTGTAAAAAAATAAATAGTGTCCAGCTGAATAAAACAAACCTTAAAGCAGATTCTATCACGTATGCTGATAAGCTATATAGCTAAAAAGCAAACGTCTGCAAACATTCTGGAATATATGATCAATCAATTTCTATTCTAGAAAGTTGTTTGCTCAAGGTCCTGATTATCGAAGTCTAATCAATACTAACAATGCATGGGAGCTTTTTCAACTTATTAACAGACATGTGTTTGATTCTAAAATATTAAAATGGTAATTTAGAATAAATGCTGTCCTGTTCCATTGCTTCACAAACATGTAGAACCAGGCAACACAATGATTTAAGTAATGATCTATATATTTTTGTTATACACGTTACCAAAATAAATAATACTCTTTTTCCAAAGCGGACACACTGTAGATACTAAAATGTTATAACCCCAAGAATAGCCAAGGCGGGTGCTAATCAGAGACAGAAATCATCACAATATCCACAAACTTCAGTTTTTGTTTCATATGACACCGATGAAGGTATATTTAATGTTTCACTTCTTGATTTCGACTTCTGCTTGGAATATCTTACATTTTTTAGAGTTTTAAGGTATATATTGTGCCTTATTGTTTTAAATATAGCTGTTGTAACGAATAACTGTTTATAAATGCATATATTTGATGGCTTTTACAATGTGTGATGGATCTGACTATGTTACTGTGTGCTTTTTTATTTATTCATTGAGCTGTTGACAGTGAAAGAAATGTCTTGTATATGTCATTTAATGCCATTTAAAGCATAAAAAGAAGCAAATACATGGTAGTGGCACAGATTTTAAAGAATCATTTTAGCTCTTTGAAACAATTTAGTTATGAATAATACTTAGGTATCAATTATCCTACAGACATGATTCCTAAAACATATACTTAATGGCATTTATGTTCTTTATTTTCAAGTTTTTCACTTTAAACCAAATATGATTTTGTTGATGTTGCATCTCATTCATATTAAATGTTTAAAAATACAATATTTCCAATCTAATTTTGAGCACTAAGATGGTAGTCAATTTCATTTTAATCTACTAGCTGTTTGAACACACATACGCATAACATTGCACAAAAATATTGTTTCAAAAGAAAGTAACGTATATAACAGAACTTCCAGGTTCCTAAACTAATATTATTATTCTGTTATTAAGCTGCATCTAATTTAAATATCAATCATAACGATATGTAAGAAAACGATGCAAGTGATATTAACACTATACTAGGAGTTTCCTTATTGTCTAATAGTAACGTATTAGACTTGGCTATTGCATGGTAAATGCACATGTTCATCAAGAGCTAACAGATATTTTACAATATATAAAGTAGCTAAGAGAATCTTAATGTACAAAAATCTCCCTCCACAAGTTTTTGGCAGCCCATGGCCAAGTAAACAATAGTAATATATTTGAATGTAAGTAACGTATATAACAATAACGTAAGCGTAAGCCATTTAAACTTATTGTCATTTTGGTGCTTTTACTTAAGTTACTGTAAAGCAATATGCAGATAGTAGGAAATGTTACCTGTCTGGTCTAAATAACTTTTCTTTTCAGTATTTTAGTGAATAGCCTACTACATGAAGCCTGCATGAGGGTAGTTATGGTTACCCCAGAAATAAACATCTTTTGCAAGACTTAAAATTTGTGCAATATCAGTTTTCACACTTCTGAAACATCATACTAACTGAGGATAGAGTCTAAAATTCTGCTACTTTCCGGCCACTTTTTTCCAATTTTTGAATCTCTGGCTCCCCTACTACTACTCATGTTTGTAATATGGAATTTTTTTTAGTTTATAGAAATAGGTTTTGTTTTATGGGGCCATTGTCAGAACTTATTGGATGACCCTCGTGAAATATTCAGCAGGACAATACTTAATATGGTTCAGACAATAATATAATTAAACTTCTAGCATGATATGGGCAACGTCATGACAAAACCAGTCTTCCGGGTTTCCAACAAATAGAGACTCAAATCAGTCTCCTCAGCTACAGAGACGAGCTAGAAAATTGAAATTTCGATCGTAGCAAGTCTAGATATGATACTTTCCAATAAGCGAATAATAAATGCGCTGACCAGACTCCGCCGATGCGCAGGCTGGTCTGCGCCTTTGTTGTTGGCAAACCTCCGAAGACAGGTTTTCTCGCGTTGAGGCCCATATGGTTCAGACAATAAAATAATATAAGTAAGAGTTACTCGTAAGCCTTTGAAAACCAAATGACTTTTCTAAAATGTTTGATACAGTTAAGTTAGGATAGTCCATTGTACAGTATATAAAAGTTTCATAGGTTCTTATTTCCAATAATTATTATTTTCCATTATCTGAAGATTATATTATGTCTTAGTGCTGACCCTGATGAAATGTCACTTTATGCTGCTTTTTTCATCTGGGTCTTTGTTGTTTTAAAATGTACCTGCTTAGGGATTTCCAGCTTAAAAAGAGTCTGCAGCTATTTTGTAGAGCTATATGCATGCAATTAGACAAAAGCCTTTATCTGCATCCATAATTTGAATACATAAACAACAAATGCTATGACAAGACTTAGAGATACAAAGGCTCTGATGATACTTATAGAAATGGTTATTCTGGCGCTCAGAAGCTTCCTAAGTTGATTAGTGCCAATAATCTACATGCAAGCTTTCATAGTTTTAAATCACAACCAGAATTGGGTGAATCAATGGATTGTTATATATACGTATTCACCTCCTGTTAGAATAATTCTAAAAAGGTTTGGTAATAAAATTGAGTTTATTCCCATCGTATCTTACAACATGTTAACCAATTATTCCAACTTGAACAAAATTCTGCTTTCTGATTGTTTGATAAGAGACTTCAATACTTTGATAAAATCCCTGCATAAGAATATTCAATATCTGTCTTGCTTTCATCTTGTCAAGATGGTGTAAATAATAACTAACTGAACATACAAATGTAAGTGAGTATATCCAGGATATACCGCAATCACAAACCGCAGTTCAGTCCATAGCACCACGAGGAAGAGCCACAGGTCATTAACAGTAACAAGACATCCAAAAGATGATAAAAGCAAAGCCACCAGCCCCCGCTCCCCGCCCCAGTCAAAATGACTGCAAAACTAGAAAGGACATTAAGTAATGCATAGCAAAACAAAGACCAACACAGAAACCCCCACAACCATTTGGAGGTACATCAGACTAGGAATAAACGTCAACAGAACCACCACCTTAGAAAAGACAGCAGCCTAAGCTACCAGAAGGCTTAAATGCATTCCACTGGTGCCAAATGTTGCTCTATATAATGTTGTTGTTAAAACACTAAAATTGTTTAGCTCTCATGAAGGCTTCCCAACTATATTAACACACTATGATGAAACAAAGAAAAGGGCTCAAGATTAACAGATAGTCAGCGCTACATAAAACCTCAAGTTGAGGTAGGGTCAGACCAGCCAAGGACAAGCGTCAGACACCAACCATCAAATTAAAGTTTTACGTCAGGGCCATCAACGAGTCTGAGGCCTGACCCATCCTTGTGCAATTTAAGAGGAAACCATATCTATAAACCGTAAATGGGTTTACAACAAGGCATGCAGACCTAATGAGGTCTGAATTATACACCTGGTGAAGGTTTCTTGATGGAGATATTCCTCTCTCCCCTTCCTATGGTGTATATATTTCGCAACTTAAACGTTTACTGAGAGCATGTTCTAATGATGATGTCTTCATTTGCAGAAACAAATGTTTGATACCCAGGTAATTAAAACAAGGCTATCAATACCATTAACTATGTAAAGCTTTTTCTAAGTAAGGAAGATGGCAAAGATCAGGAATCAATACAACCAAGTATCACATCTGACCCAGGATACCACATGACAATAAGACATCAAAAACAAGAGCTAAGAGACCAGGCCCCCTGCCTCCGACCCCCAGCAGGCTACCACTTGGCAGTAATGAACAGACGCGTAAGTATGACAAACATAAGACATAAACAACACAAACGACCCACAAAAGAAGCAAGGCCCTGGAAGGATCAGTAAAAATATTTCACTGGAGGCACCAAACTGGTCTTACTAACCTCTTGGCTCTCATTTGCGATGTCTAATTGTGAAGTTGTCACTATCCCATTGGTATCTTTGGTCAGATGTGGTGTTTAATTGTATCGATTCCTGATCTTTGCCCTCTTCCTTACTTTGTTACAGACACTCAGAGTTGATTGTTAAATCTATTATTTGTTTCAAAAATCTTCTGCAAAAAGGCATATAAGAACCTTTTTTCTTATAATGATTTTGTTTATAAATTTAATTAGAATTATTGGAAAGCCTAGTTTTAGTGATTAATTTAAAATGATAATCAAATGTTGTAAAAGAGTGGAATACAACATGGATATCATACCAGTAAATTCATTTTAGCTCCCCGGTAGATTAAGCGGTTCTGTTTTTGTTGATTTATGGGACCTGTATGATTTTGTTTTCATAAGGAATTCATACTGGTTAAAGTTCTTGCTAATGCAGTAACAGTAATATCGATACAAATGGTTGTATGTACGTATAGCTTATTATTAGTCACCTCTCATACTACCTGCATTGTTGCACATTGACCTGATAAACGTTGCCTATCTCACGGCATGTGCCTTTATCAGGTCATCGTAACGTTGCACTTTTTGAATGACGTCGTCAATGACATTGAATCGACACAAATATCGATAATGACGTCGTAATCGCTAGTTTAAGAGAGAATCAACTTGTAAACTGATAAATAGAATACTATGTTTGCGCCTTTGGATATCAAGTTTACCAGGCTACGCTTCGAGAACGCATGTTGAATTGCTCGGCAAGCCTCGCGATGTCAACTAGCGTTCTCGAAGCCTTGCCTGGTTAATTTGATATCAAAAGACACTCACCTAGTATTCTCTATTTATATGAAGAACTCATTCCTTACGTGCGCAAGACTGTATAAGGGCAACATCATCTATTCCAATATCGCCAAGAGGTCCAGTTCCACGTGTTGCCTGTACTACTAGAGTTATATCCCCAGAATATCCAGTGACATCACCACATCCATAGTGCCAACCATCCCTGCCTATACCATTATATTCCCAAATAGTTGATACGTTATTTTGGTGAACAATGGCTACCTGGTTAAAAAATAGCAGTTGCTTCAGCTGCAGATATTTTCTGGTATATTGAAATCTATTTAACTCTCCAGAAAATTAATAACCAAAGCACTGACAATCATCAGCAGATGCGTATGTTGGTCTGTTCCTTTGTTATATGCACACAAAAAGGTCATGTTGTCTTGCACAAATGCCAAGCATGAGGTAGAGACTGTTACTCATGTTTAAGCCCTACACTGAAGGACTTTAAAAACGCAAAAATCGAAATTCATAAAATAACAACTTTTTAACGTATCAATTGTATTGAGATTTGGCAAAAATAAACATCAATATGTCTAGAAAACATGCTTTAAACTTCATATCAAAATGATAAATAATTTTAGAGTATCAGTTTATCAAAAGACAATACCCTTAGATTCTAAAGCTGCAATTTGAAATTTGTTAGAAATCAGACGTCATTTTAAGTAATTATAATAAAATATTTTTATTAAAAATCTGGATACAAATTACCCTCGGAGTCCCACTTGTCGGCTGGCACTGACAGTAGCCAGCTGGAACGGATATTGTCAATCTAAATATCGTCGATATACTCAACGTCTAGAAACGTCGAGTTGCTGTCTTGACGTCACGTTATCATTTTGGTTAACCAGACCTGCGTCTGATATTGCCTGACACCGATCTCTGAGGCGCTGTACAGTTGATGGAAGGCAATTATAATATCACGTGACGTCATAAACGCAGCACCCCAGCTTTTAACATTCCAATTGCGCCAGGTCGTTCATGTTCAGACAAACGTTAGCACGAATAATACCGATATAAAACTAAAGCTACTGTGTTTTTTTATACATGTATACCTACAAGCTATATGTGAAATGATAAAATATTTTGCTTCATTGATTCGTGGGGACGCCACATGCAAAAAATAGTAAATCATAGAGGCCTAGCTGGTGGTGGCCATTGCCTATAAAAACACTGGTTTTAAAGTATAATTAGAGGCAGAGTGTCGTTTCCTGCCGATTTAACTTGTTAAAGCTGCATAGTCTGTAACTTTTGATCTTTTAATTTTTGAACTAATGTTTCTATTTTTCAAGAACACAGTAAAAAAACTAAATTTCAGGTATACATTTTACCAATTTCGTAAATCTTAACAAATTATCAGTATCGAAACAACAGCATTTATGTTAAATTTAACTGTCTATAATTATTGGAGGGACGCAAATAATTATCGACACGAGTAAAACACACCTGTTTTATAAGATAATTCACTTTTCCGTGCAGTTTTCCGCTCTAGTGAACAGATTTATTGTGAAAACATAACTTAATTCAACTTTTACAAATGATTTAAAAAGAAAATAAAATTTTTCGAAAAATGTTCATAGTTACAGAGTATGCAGCTTTAAAGAAGACTAAAAATGTTCTGGGTTCAAAAAAAAATAATTTTCATTTTTTGCGTTTTTAAAGTAAGTAAAAGATCAAGAATCGATACAATCAAGTACCACACCTGACCCAGGATACCAACCACACCTGACCCAGGATAAAGTCCTTCAGTGTATAATATTTTTTACCAACCATTCCAATGAAATGCTCCTTTTGTGAATCCTTTTGGTAATTAATATTTCACGTTTGTCCTTATTATGCTGTCTTTTCTGTGACTTGCAGCCTTGTGATCACCTGCTTGGAAAGGGCTGACGTCTAGGCTTTATTGTGTGTGATGTATTCGTGTGTTTGTGTCATTATGGTTTCTTGGGTCAGGTGTGGTACTTGGTAGTATCAATTCCTGGCCTTTGCATTCATCTTTACTAAGTTCAGAACATTCATATATATATATATATATATATATATATATATATATATATATATATATATATATATATATATATATATATATATATATATATATATATATATATATATATATATATATATATATATATATATATATATATATATATATATATATATATATGTATATATATATATATATATATATATATATATATATCCACATTTCGTGCTAGTTAAAAGTGAATGATAGGGGAAGACTACACATACTTATTTGTTTTGTAAGGATATAAAGTACGTGAATTCTACAAGAGAATTAACTGCTATTCTGTCATTCCATGCCAACGTTATCTGTTTACTTAACAAAGAACAGATAATGAACCGTCTAATCAGGTGTCATTGTGTTTGCAGCTAAGATAAGAAGTGGTTTACATATATGTAACATAATTAATAAGCAGTACGGATTTTAAGGATTGAAAGGTTGGTTGGATAAGTGTAAAACAAGTCTGTGTACCCCAAAATGGATTATTTGCGTCGTCAAATTTTCGCGTTTTTGTCTAAAAACAGGATGATAAATATTCGCGGTTTTTATTTTTCGCAGTCTTTTGTATCTGCAAAAACTATAATTGCAAAGTAAATGTCTTGCAAAATTTCTGAAGTATGCGTTTAGTTGGTCATTTTCAATGGTTGAAACTATGTGCTTTATTTCATCTGGAGGATGAATCGTAGTTTCTCTTTGGTCTCAAGTTGTACCTAGTACATGTCAACTTAAACTGGCAATGCAATGGCATTGTCTTTTTTATCTCCAAAAACAATATTTTTTAGAATCATTTATTTAATAATTATGTGAACAATCGCTGACAATCACTGGTCCAAATCTAAATAGATGATCAGGTGTGTTAAAGCGTAATTAATCCATTACCGCTTTTGCTTGTCCAAGCTGTCTATAGAGTAACGGTTGATACTCAGGAGCATGACCTTGATTGATCTATTTATGTTCAATGAACAGTAGACATGTAGCTTGACCTGTAAACTACCCTGGCTAGTCTATGATAAACGGTGTTTTATGAACACAAATGAATACACAATTATTGTTCTGTATAAAGGTAAACAACAATTGTTCAAGATTGGAAAATTTTTTTTGGATTTCAAGTTTTGCAGTTCATGACTTATCGTTAAATACCGCGAAAATGGAAGACGCGAGAAATTCCAATT
Source organism: Loripinus fragilis (assembly GCA_964019695.1). Classification (NCBI taxonomy): domain Eukaryota; kingdom Metazoa; phylum Mollusca; class Bivalvia; order Lucinida; family Lucinidae; genus Loripinus; species Loripinus fragilis. The sequence continues at coordinate 11,803,526 of OZ026528.1, forward strand.
TTACCATATTTGATATCTTTCTTATTCTGAAGCATCAGTTGTAGTTTTTGTTGCTGTCTTTGTTGTTTTATTTGCTTGTCTCTTCTGTAGTTTTCAAAAGAGTCAAGCAAATAAAACAACAAAGGCAGTAACACATAAGTGTTTACTAACCTTGAGCGTACCAGTGTCTCTACCTTTCATGTGGTAGTAAAACTCTACTCCATTTTTGTCTTCTGACTTAAAAAAGCTGAATTTCAGTGTTGCAGTATGTCCTTCAAGACCATATGATGACTCAGCATACACAAAGTACCCTAAAATAGAAGCACCCATATCAAAGATGGGGACATGAACAAACACAAACTAAATAAAGAGCATGGTCAACAAAATAATCAGTGCTCTCTTCATCAGTGACATAGCTGCTGATGTATATGGATATAAATAACCAAATAGCAAATAAAGACCAAGCACAAAATTCACAACTAAAAGCACGAAGTGCAAATGATTTATCCACTTAAGACTGACCGATAGACAATGATATATTAAGTAACAAATCACTGTCAGCACAAATTTATTTCGATTCTAACACACAAAAAGATTAAATATATTAATGAATCCTTCAGTGTCTATAACGATTCTACCATCTTCAGCAAAGTGTTAGAATTTCCTGTAAATCTTGTTTGGACTGAAATTAGGATTCCAAGTACGTTTTGAACGTCCATTACTTGTAAGAACGATGTTACGCCGTCTAATGTCAAAGTTACAAGGCTGTATGTGAAAAACGACGTCATGACAATCAAACTGGCGGTCAATTGACGTCATTCCAGACCTTGCCCAGTGAGTACAGTGATTTATTTATAACAAAATTTATTCATTGGCTATCTAGGTGAGCTGTGTTAGAATTACACTTTACTCTTAACAAAATCAATATGTCTTTTCAAAAATGATCTTACACGGTTTTTCAAGTTGGGGAAAGGAGATGAAATGTGAGTATTATATAGCTTTTTCGAGAAGAGTTGAATATATTTAATTATACAGGAGCACAGATGTTAAAATCTATTTCATCCTAGATGCCTATTAAGCCCTCAGGTAATTTTTACTGACTGTTCCAACACCGTGCTTCTTTTATAGATCCTTTTTGATATTTGTGTTTCGCATTCGTCATTCTGTTTTGTCTCTTCCTTGCAGCCTTGGGGTCACAGGCTTGAAAAGGGCTGAACTCTTGGCTCTCTTGTATGTGATTTGTCACTTTCCAATATGGTGTCCTAGGTCAGGTGTAGTATTTGAGTGTATCAATTCCTGATCTTTGCCTTCTCTCTTATTTTAAATTATTTTTGATCGCGTGTTTTGTGTGAAAACGTCACCATTTTTTTCAAGTATATGCGACGTTATAGGTGTTATTCCATAATAATACCAAAATCAGTAAACCACAAATGTTTTATTGTTTTCAACAAATGGCGTTATATCACTCTCAGATGCAACATCATATGGTAAATGTTTACATTGGTTGATCTGTGATCGCATATAATGCAACTTCCTTGCCATCGTAACTCGTTTTGTTCATGTGCCACTGATTGAGTATGCCATTGTTATTACTGCGACACTTGAACATATATCCTGTTGAAAAGTATAAAATTATTATTTGGGCCGTGACATGTGATTTCCACCAATGTGGCATTTTGACAAGTGTAGACTCAGACGAGCCTGTACAGCCTCATTTTAAGATTAGAAGCTCCAAATGATGTCCAGTCAGTAGCTTAACACTCATAGAATATGTAAGCGAATAGCCAAGGCTCTGATCAGACTGCGCGTTTGCGCAGGCTGGTCTGAGCCTTTGCTGGTCGCATCCACCACATTGCTGGAAATCTCATGCCACGGCTCATTTTAGAAACTAACCTCTAAGCCATTATTACAGATACATGCACATTATGTGCTTTTAGTGCTGTTGGCCCAACGTTTACGTTGCCTTCATTGCAAATGAGTGTTTTGTGCACGGTTCTGACTTTGTGATGCTGTGTTTAATGTCTATTCTGGCTTTAAATTTGCTATCATCTTAAGAACTAGACAGAAGAAGAACTGGATGTTTTGTTGATTGCTTTTGCTAAATAGTGTTTCCACCATTTTTGTTTGTATGTGTATCACATTTTTGATATGTGCTCATTGTTCAGTGATTTGTGTGCTTTAATTAGTATTTTTACTTTAATTAGGAGTTATTGTCAACTTGGTTAATAGCCAAAGAGTCTACGCTTTTCAGCTTCCTACCTGAGCCTGTGGTATGGTCATATTCAGGACCAGTATTATCTGTTGGTGTAGCCTCGTTAGACCATACCCATCTATAACCATCTCCTCTACCACAGTTGTCACAGTCAAATGTCAGACCACAGGTAGATAGAGTGTCAAAATAACATGGCTCTTCACTGATAGACTCTGTAATATAGTAACTCAAGTAAATTAGCTGTTACCATGTGCGGATTCAGAAAGTTTTTTCAGAGGGGTCCATCTTTAAGAACTTTTTTGTGTGTGGTGTTCTTTTTTAATGACTGGATACAAATACCATTAAAATCCGGCCTTCATCGGCCCGCCAGCAAAATGCCATTTAAATGGCGTTTGGCTGGCGTGCGAATGATGGCCCAACATTAAATGCTGGCTTGGTAGCTTTGTGGTTTTTCAGGGGATCCAGACCAGTATTGCTAAGAAACCCTATATTTTTGTGATTTTTCAGGGAGGGTCTGGACCCCCTGTCTCCCCTCTTGATCGGCACATGGTTACAGTCCTGTGACAGACCACAGGCAGCAAGAGTGTCAAAACTACACACCCATTCACCTGAAATTGTGTCATTTAAAAACTCAAGAATATCTCAATCAATTAGTTCAATCCAGTGTCAGACTACATGTAGCAGGATGTTGCATTTTCAAGTTATTCGCCTAAAGAATATGTCATATAGAAACCCAAATGTATCTTAGTCAGTTTGTGCAGTCCTGTGTCAGGCCATAGGTTGCAAGGTTAAAACAGTCATATGGCTGGTCACATATAAGAGTATGTTATCAAGATTTGAGTACATTACAGATGCCACAATCCAGTATCAGATCGTTGGTTGCAAAGTTGTCAATTAAAAGTGTTCTTCACCAAAAGTCTTTATCAGACCATCTCACAACAGCACGTTATATGTGTGTGTGTTTATAGATGATGAACACTTCTGGCGTAATTAGCTATTCATGATAACATAGGTATAATGAGAAATGTTTTATTTATAGTACTTAAATAAAATGGACGTTTTATATATGATTAACTTTCAAACAAACTACAACTTACTTTTACAATTTCCTTGTGAAACTGTTATGTCATCGAGAGCTACAAAACGCATTTTGTCTGAACCTCTAGTAGCTTTAAATTTAAGCGATAGTGTCCGAGCTGAAAAAAGATATAAATATATCACAAATTATAATTAAAGTTGCCAAACGTAAGCTATATTATATATTCATTAAAAGTCAATTTCCTGGAATGAAACATACCTAGTATTCTTGGGTTGTGACGATACTACTGAGGCTCTTTGTCAAGGTATAATCCAATCTTATGTAAGGAGATAAAATTCACGAACTTTGTTGACACTGAAATAATTGGCAGACTTTCGTCAGTTTTGGTTATTCAAGTTTGTGTTTCTCAAGGTCTCAAAGGTATTTTTGAATACATTTAGCCCTAGGGAAGCCAAATATGTGAAATGACCAAGGACTGACGATTTAAGGATAAAGAAAGATGTTCAAATGGAGCATGTAACAACTGATCTATGATTCAGTTTGGTCAAATATTCTCAAAAGCTTTGGGGGGAATTGAAGAGAATGTCCCTAAGCACCAGAAAATGTAACAAATATGAATAAATTCAAGCATATCTGGGCTTGCAAATATTGTCATGATGCTCCAGTTAGATAGCGGCACATATGAGGCTATAAGGTGACTCATTATTCAAATATGGAAGTACAGTGAGAATACAAATGTATGCTTTTCTTCTTCTAATGCGTATATCTGAAAAGAATGTGTACAACATGATTGCATATAAACACAGGCTCATCTTAGCTTTTTGCTACCCGCCTATTGTAGATTTAGAAATTTTAGCGAGAGTTTTCATTTTTGCGAATTGCATTAAAAGACATATTAGTGATGTGAATAATTTGGAACTGAGGCAAGATTTACCCATATCAATAAACGCATATGCGAAGTTTCATAAAATTAAATCCTTGCGAAAATATAAGAATTTACAGTATGCAAAAATACGAAAATGAATGTGCTGGCTAGTGATTTGTTCAATTGATTAAATGAAGTTTGATAATAAATTTAAAGTAACCTCTGATATAAACCCCATCGTTGCATGATGGCCTGATAAACGTTGTCTATCTCGGACATGTGCCTTTATCAGGTCATGACGACGTTGCACTTTTTAAATGACGCCACCAATGACGCTGAATGGACACAAAAATCGACAATTACGTCATAATCGCTAGTATGAAGAGTGAACAAAGGGGTAATCTGATAAGGAAAATACTAGATTTGAGTCTTTATATATCAAGTTTACCTGTCTTGGCTTGAAGACTGTATGTTGAATGGCTTGGCAAGCCTCGCGATTCAACACACCTTCTCAAAGCCTTGCCTGGTAAACTTGATATCAAAAGACGCTCACTTAGTATTTTCTATGTGAGCCGTGGCATGGGATTTCCAATAAGGTGGTATGTGCGATCAGCAAAGCCTCAGATCAGCCTGCGCATACGTGCAGTCTGATCAGAGCCTTTGCTAGTCACTTGAATATTCTATGAATAATAAGCTTCTGACTGAACATCATTTGGAGTTTGTAAGCTTAAAGGATGCTGCTCAGGCTTGTCTGAGTCTACACTTCTCAAAATGCCACATTGTTGGAAATCACATGTCATGGCTCAATTGTGCTTTACCTTCAGACTGGTTCATTATATCTTCACAAGCATAGATCCAAGCATTCTCAATTTCTGGAGGCACAGTCTCTGACCTCCAGATCTGTCGGTACTCTCCACTTAATGCCAGTAATTCCAACAGTTCTAATGCCTGATATCCTGAGGAGTGAATGTGGTAGTAAAATTCAATTTTCATGTGAACATCTTTGTTGACTTGGAACTCTGGTACAGTGAGGTAGCTAGAATCAGTTTTCCTTCCGTAAACATTCCGATAAAACATCAATATACCTGTCAATATAAAAAGTTATATCAAGTTATGTTAAAAAATCAATCATATTATATAACATGTGATTGAGGTACTAATTGCAAAGCTTCACTGCGCGCGCACACAAAGTAAGGACATGGCGTGGAATAAGACTCCAGCGAAACTTACGATTTTTAGCCTCTCAGGATAGCTGCGCATGCACAATTGAAGAATGACCTGACTTAACGCATAAGTAATAGTACCAATAATTTCCATTAGATGGTGTTTATACCTATTGGTTAACATGTCGGTATATTGGTGTCTTACCTTGAGCTATATCTTTATGTTAACTGTGAAATGTTTTGACTGTAACTATGATAATACTTAATGAAATTTACTTGTTCTTTCATTTTCATACAGTAACAGTATATGGGCCAGAGTGAGATATTTTAGTATTTATTTGAGCAAGTTCGTGAGATTTCTAACAATGTGGTATGACAGACCAGCAAAGCCTCAGATCAGCCTGCGCATATGCGCAGTCTGCTCAGAGCCTTTGCTAGCTGCTTGAGTATTCTATGATTGTTAAACTACTGGCTGAACACCGTTTAGAGTTTCTTAGCTTAAAAGAGGCTGCAGAGGATCGTCTGAGTCTACACTTGTCAAAATGTCAAATTGTTGGAATTCTCATGTCGCTGCTCATTTAATATGGCTAAAACCTTCATTAAATGCCCATACTGGCATATCCTGTGGGACTAGATGACTCTTTTTTGAGCTGCCTCTTTATGTACACCTGTTATTTGTGTATGCTAGCAGTCAAGGCTCTAGTGGTTCTGCATATAAACACCAACCTGAGCCTCAACTTGGCAATGTGATAAGTTCATGCACAAAACTCTCATGTGTGCTGGCTCATTATAAGCATCAGTTAATTATCTTTTTAAATCGATCTAAAAAATTTGGTCGCTCAAGAATTCATTTGCACATTAAATGAAAGCACAAATATTGAGTCAAGGTTTCTATCTTACACATTAAGTGAGTTAGTCAGCTTACAAATGAGTAATTAAAAATTGCTTTTATGCTCACCTCAACTGAGCATGAAATTTCAGATGCTTGCTAAAAAATACTTTCCTGGATTTCAAACTCTCAGATATTGTATTTATCCTGCCAATCAATGATTAAATTCAACAATTGTTTGCATTTAAACATTTATTAACTTAATAAATTTCGTGCTCAATTGAGCACACAAAAAGTTTTAAATCTCAAAGCAAATTATTTGCCCTGGATTCTGCTGTTGTTAAAACACACAAAATGTTCATATTACTTGACTTTTTGGTTACTGTAAAGGCAGCACCTCATGAATGCGTAATTAGGACTGGTTAACCTTAGACACAGGTTAAAGCTAAATTATTCAAAAGTAACTGTATCATCTTGCGCCATTACCTCAGTATAGACGCAAAACACGTTATTTAGTCCTTAAAACGCCAGCAAAAAAACTGCATCTGAAATGTCTATTTAACATAAGCATAGAGGCAAACATTTTGGACCCAGACCAGACTGCTCCTATAGGAGCAGTCTGATCTGGGTCCACACTGTTTGTCTGTGAGGTTTCAAATAGCTTAGTGGACGACAAAAACATACGTTTTGTGATTGTGCGCTGTAAGGGTTAAGAAATGTGAGTTCAGTATGTATATGGTTAGGATTTTCATGAAATGCACGCTTGGTTGTGTGGCCCAAATAGCTGATTAACTCTTTACCAAATTATAAAAAACCTGATTTCCCTTCCTTAACAGATGAAATAGCCAAACCATGCCCAGATATGAATATTAAAGTTGCCGCCTTTACAGTAAGCAAAAAGTCAAGTAATACCTTGTTCTTTTTTGTTTGTTTTTGTTGCTTTACGTCCCAAGTCAACAGCTATGGTCATTGCGGGACGGTCAGTTCACCTAACCACACTTTTTCCTGGGCAGGCTTGAACAAGCGGTTAACCAGTAATTCGTGCACATACTTTCGCTTGTAACTGACAACAACCCTTCTTGAATGAATCAGCGGAAGGGAGGAGAATGACCGTAGAAATCATTTCATGATCAATCTCCACGAAAGTATGGGACCGGACTGGAATCAAACTCGCGACCCCTGGATCTGCAGTCAGACACGCATCTGTAGCCAGACACGTTACCGACTGCGCTACGCGGCCCGGCATATACCTTGTTCTGTTGAGAGGGTATGGTCTTTGATACGCAGTAATTCAGCAGTGTTCCTCTTCCAGGATGCTACACCGGTCTCTTGATCAGATGTATAGCAACAGGTATCTTCTTCAAAATCACAGGTCTGTGAACTGACACAACCAAGATCTTCTAAGCAATCGATTTCTGCATTCCCAGCTGAAAAAGAAGCATCTTTAAATATATGACCATTTTTCTATAATTTTCACAGGTTGTATGTAATCACATTTTAATGTATATCCAAACTTTGAAATAAACTGCTACAAGAAGAAAACATCTCCAGTGTTAATCTTGTTAACACATTTGAGGTTGACCATTTTCAGCAATATTCCTGAAATAAGGACGTTAAGGCTGCATTGAAAGTTCGCCTCCAGATACTGTATTAGGCAGATTTTAATATATTCTCTAGTATTCATTGTACGTTTCACTTTTCATAAGACAATAGACCCCTTTCACATTGTTATCTCCCTTAGCAATCGCTCTTCAATTGAAAAATCGATTAAGCCGTTTTTGAAAATGAAGGGGCAGATTGCTTATTAGTTACACTGGCAAAACACATAATGATGCTTTATAAGCCGATTGTTTTTGGCCTTCATCGCTAGAATGAGATATCTTATTCTAGGGATCAGATAAATAAATGTTTTCATATACATTTTTATAAGTCTTCAGTTATTTTTTTCTCACTTTAATTAGTGTAAAATATACTTTGATCTCGAGCTAAAATCGGCTTCTTTAGGCACGAAATCGCTTCTACTTCAGGCACGAAATCGCATAAACTTTTTGAAACACATGCCAACTAATAAGACAAACGAGTCTGTTATGCAAACATCGACAACTCAGACGAGCCTGGGCAAATGCACAGTCTCACCACGCACACACATCGCATCCATTGTTGTGTCTGAGCGCACATAAAGAAAGGCGGTGCATGTAGACGGAGGCACAGAAAAAATAGATCTAAGGCTTCCAGCCCCACTAGATAAGCATGCAGTAGCGCACACATATTACTGCATGCTACCAAAGAAACGTGCGTGTATGCCGCTTGATAGTTGCACATAATGACTAAGCATAAGCGATAAATGTCGAAATCGAACAGTAAATACCTCCATTCATAGACCCATTAAATAACATCATTTCTACCGCGGACCCAGTTTATTTGGTCCGAGTTTCTACACAACGTCCGCTTATGCGCAGGCTCGCGAGAATCATCGCTGCTCGTACACACAAATTATGGATGTAATGAAGGCTAAGATCCATCTTTTTAAAACACCAGTCCACTGGTTAAGACTGTGTGGCGCCTTTTACGTATATGTGATAATAAGTACCAATTAAAGAAAACGATACATCACGTCATAAATCAATCATGCCCGTGCCAGGCACGTGTGCTTTTATTGCTTTTAAAGGGCCTCAGGCATAGGATTAAAGGACCGGATGCACAGTAGAAGATATTAAAATGGGCCTCGACGCGATAAAGCCTGACTTTCAGGTGCATGCGAACATCAAAGGCGCATGCCTGTCTTCGTATCCACGCAGTCTGGTCAGCGCCTTTATTGTTCGATTGTTGGAAAGTATACTATCTAAACTTGCTTGATGCAAAATTTCATTTCTAGCTAGTCTCTGTAGCTGAACAGACTGGTTTGAGTCTTACTCAGTCAGAAACCCGCAAGACAGCATTCTCGCGGGATGGCCTTTAAAGCGTTTTAACCAAAACGCCAAGTGTGTGGAATGTGATCATAGACCATGTAGACATTGAATAAACATGAGACTTAACCAGACTCTTCACTGTTCGCATACGCATTGTATGGAAGGAAATTATTGATACAGTGTAAGTTATAATGTGTGACCAACACATTAATGCACCCGCTCATTTGGAAAAAAATGGATGCTTAGATATCTTTCTGATCCCAAATATTCAGAATATTGGAATTAATCGCTTATTTTTGTTACATTTATCATAATTTTAATATTTGTCCAGTCTTTATTTGCGAAATTTATTTTTCTTTTTATTGTTTTCCATATTCCATTGTGTAATGTAAGGCAGCCATAACAAGAAATATCTTTAAAAAAGATATTCGGCGGCTCTCAAATACTTACAATTTTAACACAACTAAGTGACGAAATCCCCTTATACTCCCTGTCTTTTCATGCTGGAAAAGGATGTTCCGTCTAAAACCAGCGAATTTGGAAGTTGTGCTATGTTTCTGGTCTCTCTTTTGCTTGGTGCTCTTTTCGCTGAGCGATATGCATCTGATTCGTTCCAAATTTTAGGCACTTCACCAGCAAAGGCTAGGGAACAATGTTATTAGTCCTAATGTTTTTAAGAAAACGGGAGATTTTGACGATAAATGTATGTACTGAAACAAACTGAAAACCCGGAAAAAATGCCATGTTGTTGTTGTTGTTGTTACATAGGCTAGATTCTGCCCGTCTCAGATCTCAACTTGGAGTAGTTTTCAAGTCTTAAATGGTTTACACTTTCACCACTCTATTTACATATTATGAATGTCTCTATTTACAGAAAAATACTGATATACCAAATCACTTTTGTGTGGAACTAACTCCTATAACCTTTCTATTTCCTGTGGCACCTCGCCATAGCCGGGGTCAGGGAATAAATACATGTAGACTCAAAAACTGATCGACTAGCTCCCAGTAAGCACGTAAAATCCGGCTACTCTCGGCCTGCCAGAAAAACACCACCCGAAAAGTGTTTTGCTGGCAAGCCCATAGTGGCCCGAGATTTGGTGCTGGCTGTTTGCAAGTTAGCCCCGGGAAGTTAGCCTTATATGATACATGTTCGTCTGACATACATGTAGTTAAAGAAACTAGAGCTTGTGCTTGTCATCTTCCTAAAGGAAATAGCAAAATACGCTGATACATGTACAGCTGCGGAGGTTGATCTGAGTCTAAGTGTAGGATTGTGGGTTGCGGGCACATTCAAATTGTAGGAAATTATGTGCCATTATTTACCGTTAAATATCCATCCCCATTATAGCCTCTTTTTTTAAGATACATTTTTTTCACAAAGATGTATCTTGTTAAGCGCTATTAATAGACATTATAACGTGGGCTTTTTGGCTATCTATTTATAACGCACCATGTTGTCTGATTAAAGAGAGACTCTGTCGATAGCTACACTGTCCTTGTAAAAACATGCATTTGCCGGTCAGAGCAAGCTTTGCACGTATTTACTCGCCTGAACCCCGAGGTTACTCTCTAATTTGCAATGAATTTTGCGCCCTTGTATATAATGTAATGCATTAAATACACTTGTTATATTTGTTTTAGAAATAGACTAGACCTAATAATCAGTGATTTTTTTACAAATTTGTTTCTATGAGTCCCGGGACTCACTGGGCCAAAATTCTTTGCATCCCAAACTCGAAGTTCTGCATCCCATACGACGTCCACTTTGAATTATAAATTTTGTGTATCCATACGAATCCGGCCATTCATAGAAGCCAATTTGGGAAGCAAAACACTGGCATACTTATTTATACTATAATAAAGATAAAACTTAATTTACTTTGTCAAGTAAAATAATAAAGATATAAAAACCTACCTGACTTTCTTATTAATAAAAAGTTCAGTTGCAGACAGTATATTTCCTTAATTTAATCATATTATCATCTTTTGCCAAGAGTCAGACTTTTGTCTCGCAGTTTTCATATATTTTTTAGAGCCCAGGTCATTAGCCCGTGTTCATCTAACTCTGCATGCCTAAAAGTGTAGTGCTGGAAGTTACTGCATTTGAGCCTTTGGACATACCATATTAATTTTTCTTTTATCATCTGTGCACAGTCCATTCTCCGTACTTCATGAGCCTGCAGTAATACTTTAACCATTCTATTGGTATTTGCACGAAGCAGGGTGTTTAAACTTGCGGGTAAAACGCATTATTCAAATGTTTCATTTCGGGTTGATAGTATTGGATCAGTACTGGTTTATCGGCACTGGTTTTTACCAGTAGTCCGGTACTGGCTTTTACCGGTAAACTCCCCTACAGCGGGTCATATCTGAAAACACGTGTTTCCCAAGGGAAGTAATGATCGCTATACTGTTGGGGAGTTTTTTTCAGTACCGGTTTTTACCAATATTATTCAAGACACGATGCGCAAGTTAAAAAAAAAACACTCAAAACGAAAGTTGCAAATACTAAATGCAGACTTTTCGCCACAATTTTAATGCATCCTGCAGGACTCTCATGGTTTAAAATCATGCGTCCTTTGTGAGAAGCATGCGTCTGAGACCCAGGACGCGCAGGTAAAAAAAATCACTGCATATTGTCGAAATTTATGAAACAGACTATAATCGTGTAACGCGCATTTGATACGGGTAACCATAATGGCTTGAATAAAAAATACAAAGATTTGCTTTAAATAATGCTGTTAAAGTCCTTTAGGATATAGTGAGTTATCTTATATTGCACTTATTTACTATGTGCAATTAAGCAAGGCATGCAAAGAATGGTAGTAAAGCAAATTAGAAATGCTGTACAGCGGGAGTTGACCTATATTCATGATCAATGTTCATTATTAGGACTAGTGCACAGACTGGTTCTCGGCCATTTACATGGAAATTTTCAAGTTAAATTGCATTTATAATAAGATCGCGTGGTCAGTCTGAGTATTAACCAATGAGGGCATTGTTTTCTATCTGGTGTGATGAATATTACAATTTAAGAATACTTCTGATTGGTGAAAATTTGCATAAATTGTAGGTCTAAAGCGATATTAGAACGGCGGCCTTTCGGCCGCCATAAAAAGGTTGCCCCTTAACGTGTTTTCTCGCGGAGATAACGCGGAACGAGACAGTTTGGCGCATGCGCACTAACAATGTGAAAAGAGTCTATTGAGCATATTAATTTGAAATAGTAAATGTTCCATATGCATAGTCGAAGTTTCCGTCTTTAATTTTCTGAAGTTCAGAATTTCGTAAATGAAATTTTACCCATGTATATTGATTGCTAAAGAATTTAAATACATGTAAATTTGATATTAACCTTTTGTATACTAGCGACTCTTAGATGCGTACTTTGGCACACATTGGTATCTCAGATGAAATACTGCATCATGTGACATTACATAAGTGTCTACACTGTTTACTAGAATTTTTTAGAGAAAAAAAATATGATTTTATTTCAAAATTATAACAGGTGATCCATCCATCGATACGTAAATTGGACAATTCAAAGTCAAATAAATAAACCAGAAGGAAGAGTCCACTATTGCATAAAGTGTTAAGGGTTTACATTCATGAATATTAACATTTTTAAAGCAAACCTTTAATGAATCTTTAGATTTTTGCAACCGTTCATAGTCTCATGAACGACACAAAATTTGATTGACAGCTGCCAAGCTCACTTGCCCGTGCAATGCGCTCCGAACATCGAATTCATTCGCCAGATGTGACACTGTTGATGTGATCGACAGTGAGCCACACCTGAGTAGCACGTGCAAAACAAGCTTCTTGTTTGCTCCATTGGCTGTTCGTGTTGACACTGGCTTATTTGCTTTTTTTGGTTTACACTCCAACAAAACTGTTAATATGATTAAATATCAAACACAAACATGTTTTATCTCCTAAATTATAAATAATTTATATATGTTAATCAATATATTAAAATGCTAATATAAGTAATAAATTCATTTTTGGAAGGTTCGTGGAATCATGCATACTTCGGGTCTCCTGCAAAGTAAGTGAAGCCCAAAGGGCTTCACGTTATCTTTGCAAGAGACCCGAAGTATTCATGATTCCATGAACATTCAAAAATAAATTCATTTCTTAAATAATATTACAGGGGAATAGATCCAATCAAGACAGAACCCTCTTTTAATGATGGCATATACAGTTCAAAGACTGTTAATTATATCAATTAAACGCTTATTTAAAGATTTTATAAGCTTGAATTTGTGTTTTTATCTTCTGCATATGTGTAATATTTAAACTACAGTAGTGTTTACATCACCAAGCAGACCAGGAAAGCAGAATGGGACCCAGTATCTATGTGATATAAGATCCATCTACCTAGGTCTAGATTATAAAACTTGAGCACAAAATTGTGAATGTTTTCTTATCAATCATTTTAACATATGTTTTTTTGTGCTCAAAAGAATTGTATCAAATAATATTTGAAGGATAATGGTATCTTTTGAGATATTTGTCTCGCGCTTGTCATGTTTTCTTTGCTGCCTTGTGGTCACCTGAAGGGAAAGGGCTGACCTCTTGGCTCTTGTTTGTGTTGTTTATTGTGATTTTGTTACATTTCCATTTGGTGGCTTAGGATAGGTGCTGTACTTGATTGTATCGATTCCTGATCCTTGCTGTTGTTCTTACTTTTACATCCCAGCCACAATTTGTTCTCTTATATCAAAACTCTAACCAGGATTGAATCACTTCTATGCAATGAGCATGTACATGTAGGTCTTAATAAAGAACACTACATAACATCGACTGTTTGAGTCGAATCTGTCACATCTTTATAATGAGTGTGGCATTCCGCCAACTGAGCTTTAGGGTAAAGTAAGGTAACTTTGGACACCAAGTAAATTTGGACAGCGACCTTATTCGATTCATGCTATAATTATTGGAAAAAATTAACCAACTAATCAGACAGTGAACATTCCTTTGTGAGACCGCTGTCTCATCTGGATTTACACTGTTTGCTGCAAATATGTGCCTGAATTTACCTGGTGTACGAAGTTTCATGACTTTACCCTACTCTGCAAAATAAGACTAAGCACAGGGCCAGTTAAGCAAATTCTTTAAGCGTAAAATTAAAATTCTTTTCTTACCCATTAGTTTAAACATGTGTTCTGGATGCTCAAAAGAACTGTCTCATCCAGACGGTTATTTTGAGTACCCACAACATATGTTTTGGTTGAGAAATAAGAAAAATAATTTTCTGTTACACGCTCTTGTCTGGGACATGACTAAGTAATTTAAATGTTTTTTTTTTTATTTCAGAACCAAAACATATGTTGTGGGTACTCAAAAGAACCGTTTCATTTAGGTGGCCATTCAAGCACCAAAAACAAATGTTAAAACTGATGGATAAGTAAATATGTACACTTTTCAGCTAAAAAGAATGGTCTATCTGGACGAATGAGTTTCCATACCACATATAACCCCAGCAGTCTCATACTCCCAGCAGTCATGTTTCCCTAACCCATAGCTTGGACAGTTGATTAGATCTGTTTCATTCCCGAAGCATTCTAATTCATCAAACCAAAAGCGACCATCTCCTAAACCGAATGAATCTACCCGAGCTTCAAATGGACTGAAAAATATAATTGAAAATATATTGCTTGTATCACCTAATTTATTCAATCAATATTTGTATATTTTAAATATCTACAATTGCGTAAATTGTACTAAATATAAAATCTGTGCGTTTTGCGCATATTTAATATTTTGTACATTTAACTGCAATTCTGACATTGAAATTAAGCATACAACATGCATTATTATATGACGTTGCGTCCAGGAGTGAAATAACGCCATGCAAAAAAAAAACAATAAACCACTTGTGGTTTAAAGAATTTCGGGAAACATTATGACATCCATAACAACATTGGACATATGACGTCCATAACAACGCTGCCTACATAATGACAAGATTATAACGTTTTTACGCCAGAATTGAGATTTCTTAGTAATCTTTAAGTCATATGATAAATAGAATCTAACATTCGTGTTCTTGTATTATTGAATTTATTAAATGAGTTGAGGAAATGGGATAAAATGCGAGGCTTGAATTTATTAAACTAATTGCGAAAAAGAAATAAAAAGGTCTGCAAGCCTCGCATTTTATCTCTTGTCCTCAACTTGTTTAATGAATTAAATAAAACATGAAAACTCATGTCAGATCTTCTATTTAAAGGCAAATTATGGTTGATAAATAGGTAAGCTTAATCTGGAGAGCTTTGGTAAAGTGTATTTGTATTTCACTACACAATAGTATATATGCGCAAATATACCCATATTCCAATTAGATGATAAAGAACAATGTATTCCTAGTGTAGAAAAAAGCCCAAGCTGAGTTTGTGATTAGTAAACGCTAAATTAGCAGATGCTTCAGCTCCATGAAGAAAAAAAACAGAACTATGACAAAGACACAAACACATGAAAGGAAGCAACTATTAAAGTAAAGCAACCAGTCGTCTCTTCCTCAGTGAGATAATTCCTAAATTTGTTAGGGCATATCATACTTATTACAAAACCGGGAAAAACAACACAACAGACACATACAATGGAAGCGAGATCAAACATGGAACTAAGAATATGCTATATAAGAGTCAGCACCTTAAAAAGAAAAGCAGTGGAGGCCACAAGGTGACATAAAACATTGATGAAGATAGAGCTGATTGCTCTGCATTGTTTGTCTTCCTGGTGTCTCATGGTGTCATAGGTTTGTCTGCAGTTTGTGATTGTGGTATTTCTTGATCATACTCACTCATTTATTATTGTATTATGCTGGTGTTTAACTGTTTCACTCGCACTGAATCCAATTAAATAAAATAGCATTACAATAGAAAACAAAGAATAGCCTCATAACTAGCTGACAGTCAGAGTTTAAGAAAACTATAGGTAGAAGCATCAGGGTTTGCTCAACTAAAAACATCAGGCACCAAACCACTGATAGGAGTTTAAAGTCAGGGTCACAATTTTCATGGGATGCAAAGTCTTTGGTTTTATTCTTTTCAACATATGATTATTTACTTGAAATAAAAGCCTTTCTTACCTGAATCCTAACATTCTGCAGACAACTGCAGCATCCAGGTGGTCAAACTGATCATCACAAATTGGCCTCCACTCATCATTGTATCTTACTTCAACTCTCCCCTCAAGACATGTTTCACCATCAACAAGGCGAATATTACCTGCAGGATATATCATACTCTGTTAACTCTTAAAACACCAATCACAACAAAAGTCGTCTGAATTTGTCGCCTGCAAAATGTTTTGGAAGCCTCTATTACTGAGAGTGTGGAACCAGATCAGAGGAGCAGTCTGATTAGGGTCAACGCTGTTGGTTATTAATGTTAGGTAATCATTTGCAGCAGATGACAATTTCAGATGTATTTTTGTCTGAGTTTTAAATGGTACATGTCTGTCTTAAATAGATTTAATTTTCTGATGATATGCCAACTAGGGGCATCAAATCAGTTTACAATTTTCTCTTTTATGGTTTAAAAGTTTTGACAAAGATTTGTTTTCTAGCCTTAAGTCCAGATATTATCAATATTATTCTGTTTGGTAAAAATCATCACAATATTCTACAAGGTTATTTCATAGCTTGTTGAATGACAATGGTGGGACTAGCAAATTGTTTTTCTGCATAAAATGTGCACAAACTAAACCAGTTTTGGAAACTTTTATATTAATCATTGTCAGTTTTTTTCCATTAAACACAAGTTTGTGCACATAAAAGAAATGTCTCAGGATGCCGTTACTTTTTATACGCACCCAAAACTTATGCTTTAATAGACAGCTATATAAAAGTCCCTATTCTCTGAATCCATTTAATCCCAAATTTATTTTGAATTAGCAAGTATTTTGAAAATCGAAGTTTGAATTTTTGAGGGTTAAGTTTAGTTGCTATATAGGTTTTGTTACTTCTGCCCTACTTATGTGGAATATTTTCCTGCCATGACCTTGCATTGTTATCTGGCGGTTGTGCCTTTTCCAGTTTGCCAAATATGTCATTGAAGAAGAAAGATTGCAATTATAGCTTCAAACCGATTAAAACTGCATCCATTATCTTCTTAACAAGTTATGTATAATTTACTTGATATCATTGCCAAGTTATTTAATACCGAAAGTATCTTACAGCAACAGCAGAAAATAAACCACAAAGCAAGAAAATAAACAAAAGTATCTTAGACGTTATAAATATAAAAAAAAAAATTGCAAAATAACGTTTGAAATGGTAATCACAAATATATAATATGAATTATAGTAGATTCCTGATACTTACGTTCTGACTTTGGATCAACTGTTGGCATAGGTGATGTGGGTAGCTGGATTCCATCTGAAAGAATAGACAACATATTTTAACTTAATATTCTGACCAATGCAGAAGATCTCATATAAGATCTCATTTAAGCGGTAATTCAATAGAATTAATGATTAAACAAACTTGAAAAGTTTTATAAATTCAGCAAGAGGTGTTAAAGTCTGTTTATCAGATGGCCATTAACCAGGATTTCAGACTTATAAAGAAGAAAATTATTTCAAGTTGTAATGTTGTCAGGGACATTTCTATTTCGTTTCACTTACGTGTAATATTTTTATAAAACGTGTTGCAAAAACGCTATTTATGTTTATAAACGTATCCACTGAAAATAGCAACATTATATGAGCAACACCGTGAGATTTCCAAAAATGTTGTATGTGCGACCAGCATATGCACAGTCTGATCAGAGCCTTTGCTTGTCGCTTGAATATTATATGACTCTTAGGCCACTGACCAAACATCATTTGGAGTTTCTAAGCTAAAACGGAGATGCACAGCTTGTCTGAGTTTACACTTGTCAAAATGCCACACTGTTGGAAATCACATGTTACGGCTCAAATAATAATAAATTTAGTACTTTCATGACAAAATTTCAACAAGAAAATATGTTTAACCTGATAAGCTTTGTAGAGATGTAATGACAAACAGTGTAAACTCTAATTTGATTGTTTTATCAGGAGCCAGCTGAACTGTGTTGAGGCTGTTCAAACGGATATAGCTGTTTAACTATTTACCGTAAAACTTAATCTTTATTCAACTCATCTTACAGTTTAATGTCAATCTTTCTGAAACTTTGCAAATGTTTTATGGTTTGAAAGCGTGACCATAATTTTAATATGTTTCGCAGATTACTTTTGTAACTGCTTTCTGTTGTAAACTTGACTATTTGTAGTCCTACTTATCACCCTAGCAATAATTGCAACTCACCACATGACACACTAGCATCTTGGCTATGACTGCAGTGGACATCATCAAGCATTCGAGACTGGCAGTCAGCAATGTTATTTTCATCACCTTTACAATGTACATTACCAAGAATCATTGGACCAGAACCTTCACCAAACAGAGCTGATTTATACGCATATGCTGGGCCAGTAAACCTATAAGAAGAAAAAAACAAATCATATTTGAGCATTCAAAGAAAGTTCATATTCATTCCTATATGTTAATGCTTATTTCAACATAAAAATCTATTATCACTGTTACTTCTATGCAGCAAACATATATTCATTTTAAGTGTGTGTGACCTTGTTGCATTTTAAGTAACCAGCAATTTGTCTGGCACAGTTAGTGATGGTATATCATGCCATGAACAGACATTCCCCCAAAATTATTTACATTACAGAACATTTACCCATTGGTAGCCATTGAATTATGTTATCAAACAAAGTGTCTGTTTATGATAGTAGCTTTAATAATACACAACATAAATACAGATGGAGTACAGTTGCAATCAATTGGTTCTTTGTATTTAAGAAATATATGCATGCACCTCTTTGTGTCTTGATGAATGCTGAATTCACACAATGCATCATTGATTTTCCCTGTGCTTAACACTTTAATCCATTTAAGCATAGCGTCCTTCTTGTGGGACATAGGCAAACAGTGAAGATCCAGATCAGGCGCCACCGAATGTTGCGTCTGATCAGGGTCTCCACTGTTTGCTTATAGATTGTCCTATCAAGATTGGAATAAAAATAAAAAATACCACCCAACAACCCTTAAAACAGAAATGGACTGGCCCAATCAATAAAAGTGGAAAATCCATTCTGCTTAAATGGATTAATATATTCATTGAAAGGTCTAAAATTTACTTGCCCAGGGGTAATCATGCGACATATTACTGCAGCATCTCGTGGGTCCCACATATCATCACAAATGGTTCCCCATGAATAATCAGATCCTTGAATCTTAAGTTCAACTCGTCCAACTCCAGAAGAGGTTGACAAATTACCATCCTTTACCAACCTTACATCAAACACTGAAATAATAAGCTAACATAAGTCTTTTACTGGAGAGATTAATAGTAAACAAGAAGGCAAATATAAATATCAGGAATCAATACACTCAAGTACCAAACCTGAGCCAAGACACTATATGTGAAAGTGACAAAAACACAAGGAAACATCACACACATGAGAACAAAGAAGTCAGCCCTTTCCCAGCAGGTGATCACAAAGCTGCAATGAGCAGACAAGACAGTATAATATAGACAAACATGAAAAATAAATAACAATAAAGATCCACAAAAGAATCACCACCTTGGAATGGTCAGTAAAATTCACTGAATGGCTTAAACATGTTAAACAGCACCAACCTCACCCTTAATTTTGATTTGGATCAAAACACATATATTTGTGGTTCACATGAGAGATCCCTCACTTATCGATGCATCATCGCCTAGTACATGCAAATCAAGATATATAAAGAGATGAAGAGATAAAACAGAGATAAGGACACAACAGTACATACAACCAGAGGCTCACACTGGTTAAAAATCAAAGACAAAGAAATCCTGAAAAATCCACTTTATTGACGTATTACCTATATGTTTAGTCTTACTTATAGTGACACTATTAGACTGTGGCGATATGGATTGTTGTATAAAATGGATGCTGATTGCACAGTTTGTTATAGAAGACATGAGGTATAAAATTCAAATTATAATGCTTTTACATCTTAGCCATCGTTTTTACAATAAATGTAACACCTAAACAGTTTAAGAGTGCTTGTATTTTTAAGCATGTTGCGTGTAGTTCAAATAGTGCATACATGGTACGCATTCCAGGCGCGTTCCTGAGGCATTTTATAGAGTACGCACTCTTAAAGGGGTCTGGGGGTACTCCACCGTGTATGGGCCCAGGGGTGAAGCCCTGTGGCAGAAAATGGTTTAAGGGCATTTCAAAGGGCTAAAATGAGCCCCCCAAGACACGCAACTAAACATTATTAGTTGCATTTGTCTTCAAAAATCAAATCAAATACAGTTAAACCTGTCTTAAGCAGCCACTCAAAAAAAAGACCAATAATTGATTTTCAAGACCGATTATCGCATAATGAAGGTCAAAAGTATTGCAGAATACCCCCTTGGAGCATTCTGAAATACTTTCGACCTGTATTAAGCTACAATTTGTCATAAAGATCGTTTTTTGTCTATTTTTGAGTGACCGCTTAAAACAGGTGTGTTAATTTGATTAGAGTGTTTCTCCATGATGATACATTGCATAAATTAGAAGGCCTCCATGCGAGCTGAACATTTCTTGTACTTCAACAACAGCAGAATCTAGGGCAAAGATTTGGTACCTGTTATATGCATTTAAGCCCCCCGGTGGCTTAGGCTGCTGTCCGTTCTAAGGCAGTGGTTCTGTTGTTGTTGACTTCTTGTTTACTGTTACTCCCATTGTGGGAGTCTGTAATTGTGCTATGGTTTGTTGTACGTTACTTTATGTCCATTCTAGTATTGCAATTATCTTGATGGGGAAGAGAGAGCTTGTTGCTTTGCTTAATTTGTCTTCCTGGTGTCTCGTGATGGTTGAGTGGCTTTTCCTCGCGGTGCCATGGGGTTGTCTGCGGTTTGTGATTGTGGTATTTCCTTATCATACTCACTTACTATTTTTACTGTAACTGAAAACTCTATACTTTCAGCGCCAAGTTGTACGCACATGCGTATTTTCGTACACGTAGGTATGCCCCATCATTTAATTTCAATTCATCGCAAAAATTATTAATCTTCTTAATGTAGTACAGCTAATTGTTTTATAATATCTAATAATATGCCTTATATGTATGCATGCATGAACTGTCATATGCGTAGCTCCCATTACCATGTTTGAAGTTCAAATTTTTCGAAATCCTGATCTTTAGAACCTCAAATCTCAATACTTGCAGTTTGCCTATAAGCTATACACAATCTCAAGTTTAAATCATCTATACTGTATATAAAACAGAGAAGATACTTATATACTGGCTTATTTAGGATTTTGAGGTCGACTTTCCAAAGAAACTTTCACCTATGTATTATGCATGTGCACAATGAAAATTGGTAGTGCAGTGGCTCAGTGGTAGAGTGCTTGACTCCAGACCGAGAGGCCGCTAGTTCAAGCCCCACCGGCGTTACTGTCTTGTAGTCCTTGAGCAAGACACATTTATCCTAGCTTAGAACTGGTTCAACCCAGGAAGACCCGTCCCTGTTTAACTGAAATATTGTTAATCAAATCAAATCAAACAAACAAACAAACAAACAAAACAATGAAAACTATACACATTCAGGTGAAATCATCTAATATGGAAACCAATGGAATGGACTGCTCTTTATCCTTAAAGCGCCACCTATAATTTGCAGCAGATGACAATTTCAAATTTTGCTGTTTTTTCAAAATAACAAATAAGGCATGATTTTTGATGAGAATTGTCTGCAGACGATTCTCATGAAATATTGCGCCTTATTTCTTCGAAAATCAGGAAAAATATCACAAAATTTGTCGTCTGCTGCATTTGTGATTGGCACTTTAAGGGTTAAAGAAAAGAATTCGCTACCTCCAGGAACGATTTTTTCCTTTAAGAGAAGTCATTTTAATGAAAAGGGAGGCAATTGATGAGAATCACTGCTCGTTGAAGTAGTCTCCCCTAGATATGCGTAACTATTTCAGCGTTCTGGCTACGCTTATGAGTCTGAGAACCCACGTAAAACATACCGAATATTGTTGGTGCCTCTGTTGTCCTGGTACAGTTATACCACTCATCGGTTCCATCCAGACAGTCTTTGAATCCATTACAACGAAGCGACTCCTCAATGCATTGTGGGTTTTTCAAACACGTGAACTCATTTTCTTTACATGCTGCAACAAGAGGTATAGCACAAAGAATAGCTATAGCATAAACTACTGCATAACACATAACATTAGGTATAACACATTTCAATGTGTATAAAACATAACAATATGTATAGCACATAACAATTGGCATAGAATATAATAAACCATGGTTGGTGCATAATAACAGCATAGTACATAATAATAGATACAGTACATAATAATCACACCCTTAAAAATATATATGCCATATGATCATTATAACTCAATTATTAGACCACTGAATAGCAAAGATCATTAACTTATCAATACACCTCTTAAGAACATTGATGTCATACAATCATTATAACACTGTCATTATACCATTAAATAACAGAGATGACCTGTGATCATATGTACTTTTACACTATCATTATGACACTATATAACAGGAATAATGTGTATCTGTATTTGTGGAATTTCCCGCTTATATTCACGTATTTGTTATTATTTTGCAGGTTTTAAATGCTGCATATTCCTCCAGCTGTCGATCTTCAATATATATATAGTATATGCAGACTATCTCTGTTCAGGTTATCCTTATCATATGACTTTTCTGCATAAAATTTAAAGGCAGAGCTACTACATCTGTGGCAGCTTACATTTTCTATTGAAATGTCGTTTTTTTTTAAATTGACAATTTTAGTTCAATTTGTCATAAATCTGCCATATGATAATTAGAATATTACACTCAAGGAGTGTAATATTCTGTTTATTATATCACAGATTTAGCTTTGATTCGATATGTTTTATAATTGTAAAACTCACTAAGCTCTTTTCATAATTTCATATTGAACGACAACTTATTAATTATATGACGTAGCGTCTAACAGCAAACTACCTATGTATTAAATTTGTTTGGTTTTGATATGTGACGTCCAAGTCACCAACAGTTCGCTCATATTTGGACGAGTTCCTGTCTTCCTGTTTTGAACCAGTATTAAGCAGAGCATAAAGTGTCTTGACCCCTCAATCTCAAGACTGATACTCTATCACTGAGTCACTACGCTCCTTACAACTATTAGTGAATTGAATATTATGATAGTTGTATGAAATGAAGTCCATTACAATGTCACAATTATATATGACAAATCTACACATTTTCACACAAAAATGATTTAAGGTTCATATTATAAATAGATTCTAACTTTTGTGCTACATTATTATTGAATTTATTGACATCAATAATATATTAATCCTCTATTTACTTACTTAGGGCTGGTGTGGGACACCCTTGTTCATCAGATAAGTCTTTGCAGTCTGCATGACCATCACAATACTTGGACCCGTTTATACATGTGTAATCACCACAGCGAAACTCTAACATTTCACATTCTTTAAAGAGAAAAGGGAATAAAAATCAATTTACCCTTTAAAGCGCCAATCACAACAAATGTATTTTTATCATCTGCTGAAGTAGGTCAGATGTATCCTTAACAAACAATGTAGACCCTTATCAGAGCAGTCTGATCTGAGCCCATAATGTGTGCATCAAAATAATGTTAGCAAATATATGCAACAGACGACTTCAGGAGACAGCATTCATTTTAGTTGGCGCATTAAGGTTCAACAATAGTAGGTATATAAACACTGATGGACTTTAAAAACGCAAAACTTGAAATTCATAAAATTTACTCATTTCTGATGTATCAATTTTATTGAGATTTAGCAACACTGAACATCAATATGTCAGCCAAAACATGTTTAATTTTATATCAAAATAATAAATAATGTTTGTTGTGACAATATTCCCGATTATGGAAGGCAACAAAAATAACTGAACTCCAATTATGAGTTAAGCGATAAATGGTTTAATCATCTGCTACAATGGCGCCCTCCGATCAATGGCGCTGTTACGATTCTGCTTCACTTAGCAACTAACGTTAAATATTACGTCAAACTGACGTTACGTTAATGACGCAACGTCCAAATAACCACAACGTCTTTGTGCAAGCTTAAAGCCTCCTGTCCATTTTCCTCTCCTCAAAATACTATAAATTTTGATCAAGCTCTAATCAAAAACCAGAATGCAAAGTTAAAATTGTAAATTTCTAAATCAGTGCTCATTAACAAAGAACGTTGCGATATAATTTGTCTATGCAATAAAGTGATATAAGTCCTACAAATTTCTTTTTTTGTGAAACTAAGAGAATAGGTTTTACAGATTACACGATTATCAGTTACTATCATAAGCTAAAAACCAGGGACAAATTTCTCAATTTCATGAATATGCAATGGCCGACCTGGAATTCGGTATTTCTTCCTCTTCTTTGGAGACAATGACCACGCCCATGACTTACATGGATTCCTAACCTTACACCTCTTTCTAAACTCAGGCTTCTTCTCAGACGTGGATCGTTCCTCAGACTTGACCCTCCTTCTAAACTTAGACTTTTTCCAAATTTTAGTTTTTCTTCAACCTAAACAGTTTCTTAGACCTGGAGCCCTTCCTTGACTTGCACCATTTCCTAGACTTGACTCTTTTGTTAGGCACGAACCTCCTCAAAGACTTTGGTCTTTTCTCTGACTTTGACCTATCCATAGACATAAATCTCATCTCCAAATTCGACCTATCCATAAACTTAGACCGCTTCTTAGTCTTTGCTATGTCCCAAGACTTTGTTCTTTTGACCAACTTTGACTTTTCCCTAGACTTAGATCTCTTCTCCAAATGCGACCTATCCATAGGCTTAGATCACTTCTCAGTCTTCGCTATATCACAAGACTTTGTTCTCTTCTCCGATTTTGACCTATCCATAGACTTAGGTCGGTTCCTAGACTTCGACTTATTCCCCTCCGTGACGTAACTATCTTTATCTACAGCTATACCAGTCAATGATTCTGGAGGGGGCTCATTTGATTCGATACTGGAACCGATTCTGGTTGAATCACTCAATAATTGCATGCTAACGTTCCATTGACGACTATGATCGAAAAGTCCTGCGTTTGGGGTTACTCTGCTTTCATTTAGCGCTGACTTTACCAAAATATCTCTATTTTGCTGTTTAATCTGTTCAGCAGAATAAGCCTTAACATTATTTGTGATATTTCATTTACATTTACCCGACAAACTGCTACATTTCCATGACTTTTGAAATTTCAACGCTCTCTTGTAAGTGACTGAGTAGTCTTGAACTATTTCTTCCATTTCCTCTGCAACTTCTCTTCCTTTCTCATATTCTTTTGCATTTAAATACCATTCTGACAAAGAGTCCATGGGGTCCATGGACATCTCCAAATAGCCGTCCATTTTTTCACATGCATCTTGCACTGCCCTGTGGCTTGGTACATCATTCTTGTCCAATAACATATAAACTTCGTTACTTGCGCTAGTAAAGTTTAGTTTCGTCCGATATTTATCTGCTATAAGTCCTTTTGCGTCAATGCAGTTTCTACGATTCACCATGACGATTTCATGGTGTGATACATCCATTTCCTTTTCCTGTATTCGATTGATTTTTCGATGATTTAACCTTGCTCTGCTACCATTAATCTGGAGGAACGATATTCCCAATTATCGAAAAACACCAGATTAAACTATTTTTCAAAGCATAATTTATTCTTATTTAAAACAATACTGTAGCAACGTCCGCTTGCAACTGTCCATACTGATACTTGTTACTAATGTAACCCGACGTCGACCAGACATTAAATCATTGACGTAACGTCCGGTCTTCATATATGCCACTGTCATCTAAAATTACCTCCTATCTAATGTTAGAGCAACAGTCTATCAAATAGCAATACCCTCAGGTTCTAAAGTTGCAATTTGAAATTTGTATAGAAATTGGACAGAAATTGGACAGAATTTAAACTAATTGTTATAAAATATTTAAAAAAAAAAAATCTGCAACAAATTATCCTCAGAGCCATAATATTCGTCTGGCACAGATGGTAGCCGTACGGAATGGATATCGTTGATACAAATATTGTCGATGAAATCAATGTCAGTTGCTATCTTAACGTCAGACCGTCATTCTTGATTGACCAGACATGCATGGATCTCTAACTGTCCCAGTAGCTTGGTAACGTTGTATAGTTGACGGATGATTATGATATCCTGCAACGTCAGAAACACACAGCCTGGCTTGTTACATTCAAATTGCGCCGGATTGTTCTAGTTCGGACAAAAATGGCATGATTAATAAAGTTACACAACTAAAGCTACAGTGTTTTATACATGTATACATACAAGCTACACGTGGAATAATTAAATTGTTTGCTTCATTAATTCGTGGACACGCCACATGCTCAACATAGTAAACAAGCGACACGTAGCTAGTGGTAGCCAGTGTCTGTAAAAATGACGGTAATGGATATACATAGAAGTAGAATGTCGTTACCAGACAATTTAACCTGATAAAGAAGATTAAAAATGTTCTGGGTGCAAAATTTGTTTTTTCCTTCATTTTTGGCGTTTTTAAAGTCCTTCAGTATATAATGGAAATCTCACACACCAACAACTTGTTTGAAGTATAAAATAACTTTAACTATCAATTGTTTAAATTTTGATGCAGACTTAAATGTAAAAAAAGTCTGCTATTAAATTCTTAATGATATTGTCATAGGCTACTTTGTACATTCCTATATATCCCATATAACGTCCCATACCTATATCCTATATTGACCCGTATTTGTAATGTTAGTTGTGAGTTGCCCTTTTTAGGCAGGTAACTGTAGCTATTTACCTTTATGCTGGTACTTTAGCACCACAACTCACATTCTTATTATTGTAATGCACAATAAACATCATTGTACATTCATTGTCAATTTTATATTGGATACAAGTCATTAAATATATTATTTAAATATATTTGTTTCAGGTTTGTTCATACTAGTTAAAGAACCCACGCCCATTATACATAGCCGTTGGAGGTATTTGGCTTTATCCCAGCAAGCAAGGGGTGCAGCTGTAACAATGGTGGCCAGTGTGTTGTTGAAGAAGCTTGAATGATTTGTTTATCCGGATTTGCAAGTGTGACGTCATGGGCCTATTTTCAACAGCTGTTTTTCTGAATATTGTGTTGGATTAGTTGGCCCACACCTATCTTCATTACTGTGACACTGTGTAGTTAACGATGGAGTCAGAATCAGCATCGCATGTTTAGAGTTACTGTGGATCCTTTCATAGTGTATAATTTGGAATTTTTGTGCATTTTTTTTGTGAAAATTTTGTGGTTTTATTCATTATTAGGATGGATGGATTAATTTGTGTTTAACAGGTATGGTTTTTTATAGCACCCTGTAATACATTTTCATTATATGCATAATTATATATACATATAAATCACTTGTGCAGGCTGAACATTGCGCACCGGCAATCCTTATTGTAACATATGAATTCCCGCTGCATCATGATCAGTGCTTTACATGATTACCTTTATTTACTATAGGGTGTCCATCTGTTAGGCATTAGTTGATAACAGGCCCTGATTATGTGTTGTTTACAAATTCCATCGCTGTGTCGATGAGCATTCCTGTGTTTATCTTTAGTATGTGAATTTCATGTATTTTTCTGGGTACAATCTCAGCTGACTATTGTCAGCGGATATTGTTCAACCATAAAGCATGCCAATAATTTGAAACACAACGGGACTTTTATTTACACTGCTGTAGAAAATGTCTTTCATATTTTGACTTTTCCATTTTACATGTACCATATTTTGTTCATCTGTTCATCATATCAACATTCATTTTTTACTACATCATCATATTTAGTGATAGGAGATGGTAGGCTAGAGCTATATAGTTTAAATCCCCTGCCCTCAATGTCTTGACCATATCCAGGCCTATAACCATAGTCCCACCAAGCAAACAAAAGAAAACCCCTATCCTATAGCTGAACCATATAAAATCCCACTCTTTTACTGATACCCCCCTCCCCTTAGTATGCGCTAAGGCACTGAAATCTTAATTTGATTGAATTAAAAGTATGTTAGTAACACCCAGTACACTTAACCCGCCACTTAAATGTTTACTTAGTCAATTTTTCTGGAGAAACTATAATGAGGCAAAAAGCTGTGTCCGTTGAACCGTAGTAAATATTTAAATAGGTATATTTACCTGTAGGAAGTATACTAGCTCGCATAGCTGAGTGGTTAGGGGCGCAGTTTTGTAATCGCAGACAAAAGCCAACGCGATGGTACGAATCCTGCAAGGATCATAATATTTTTCTCTCTCATTTTTTTCTTTTTCTATTATTTTGGATCATTAGTACTATAGCTAAGACCATAATAGTATAGGGTATATGTGTGAAAAAAAAACACAATTAACAAAAGCCCAAGTGTACAATTAGCTATTCCCTGGTGCTAATTATTACATGTGTTTACTTTGTGTTTTGCTTTGGAGTGAAGATTTATACAGTCAGGTAAACTCTGGTTGTCTGTCAGGCGCTAATCTGTAAGACAAAGGTGCATTGTGCATTTACTGATTGGGATACGCTAGCTTAGGCAGTCACCCTGCTTTGATTACTATACTCCATCTAAACGTACGCATCGTATGATTTTTGCATCTTTAGGTCCCATGCGTTGTGTATTTACGTAGGTGGCTACGCTATTTCAGACAGACTAGCTCCTGAAATACTGTATCACACAAGAGTAACTCTGCGTACGAGGGGGGTTCAATATGTAATGAAAACCCATGCATAACTCCATCCATAAACGCGTTAGGATTTTATGCCATATGCCAAACGAAAGATCAAAGCGTGGCCCTTATAATGGTGTATGAAACATTATTTTATCTTTCCAAATTTAATAAGTTACAGACTTTTTAAAAAACGCACTAATATATACTGCATATATTTTCCTCCGAATTGTAAAGACGCATTTTAACAAAGGTAAAAAGGCATGCTGTATTTTCTAAAACAACATTTAACATGCATGGATCACATATCCATAGTTTTCTGACTCATTTCACCTTTATCTGCTATAACGATGCAAACTTTTGACCGGTACCGATTTCTTGTGCAAACGGTTTTACTACGTTACCCCTCATACGTTTACGTCGTTTAAAGCAATGGACGTAACACTAAAATACGCACGGTTCTTGAAAATCAGAAATATGGCTTTGTACCAGGAAAGGACAATTTTGATTGTATCGCAGTTTCAATACCCACAGTGCATAGGCAGCAGACCAGTTCAACTGAAACCAATATCTAGGGGTATCTCATCTGAGTGGTATACCATTTTCGTTTCCTATAATTTTATCGTCAGAATTTAGCCAGCCAGATTATGTACATGTAAATACTTGTAACAATGTCCAAATAATGCATCAGAATGCAAACATCGATGAAACGCGGTAATTTGTCTGATCCATTTCAGTGTAAGCCAGAGATGGCATTTTTTAAAGTGATTTTCTTATTTCAAATGACGTATTTGGGGGTACTTTATGAGTGAGATTAGGTATGGAAATTTCAAAAGCGGCTGTATTAATTGCAAATGAACATTAAAGTGACCAGAAGAAATGTAACAAATGATTTTCGTATACATTTTCGCTATGTAATCGTTCACGCAAAAACGACTCTGTCATTGGAATGCCAGAGAATGTAGCATCAAGGAGGATTTTAACAAAAATGGCAGCCTCATTATTTCATAGAATATAAAGCAATATCAAAGATTTTTGCAGTTATAAATTACCAGTATATGGGTATTTACCACACGAAGAAGCAGACTGAACACATCACTCGTTCATGTAGTTATCTGCTTTTGAAAACATTGTTTTATTTCATATCGCAGTGTACTTCAGCACCCCATTTTGAAAGTGGCTTGTGTAAATTAGATAAGAAGCTGGACAACTGCAATTGTACAATTATTTAGCCAAGAAACAAACCTTTTAATGAAAGTAATAATGAAGTGTGTAAATATAAAACTTTGGGATATACTGAGCTGTTTTCATTACATATTGAACGCCCCTCGTATTTACCCTACCAGCTAGAATGCACTGATATCAACGCAGTCACCCTGCTTGAGTTACTGTGCTTCATACATACAATATATTACTTTGTAGTTCTGGCAGTCACCCTGCTTGAGTTGTAAAGTCATATATAATTCAACACTCATTCATGCAGTCACCCTGCCTGAATGGCTGTGTTGGATTTCTCTTTGTTGCATTACTTATTCATGCAGTCACCCTGCTTGAGTTACAAGGTGTTATATAATTTATCACTCATTCATGCAGTCACCCTGCCTGAGTGGCTGTGTTGGATTTCTCTTTGTTAGATGATTAAGTCATGCACTAGCTTGAATCATTGTGTGCAACCCTACTGATTTCGTTCAGTTCATGCAGTCACCCTGCTTGAGTTGCATTTTCTCATGCGTATAGTTGCACTAATTTATGCAGTCACCCTGCCTGAATAAATGTGCCACACTTTACTCATTGCTTGAGTTACTGTGCTTTGTTTTGTTAATTTAGTCGTCCTGCTTGCGTAGCATTGTTTCATGCGCATAGTTGCACTTATTCATACAGTCACCCTGCCTGAGTAACTGTGTCACACTGATCACGGCAGTCACCCTGCCAATATCAAAATTAAGTTTAAGCATTTAAGTGGACAGCCACATTGATTCCACGAAATTGCATTGGCAAATAATGATCTTTGTCACATGGAACAACTAACCTGATCATGCAGTCATCCTGCTTGATTATTGTGGTTCACAGACTAAGCCACATTGCTGAATAAACTAAAGGGTATTAATGCTTTACGCTGCTAAATCACTGTGTCGCATGCTGTACTCTAGTGCTCAATGACATGGGGTTATCGAAGCTACATTAAGTCGTACAGTCACGCTGGAAGTTAGAGAGCATCTCAAGGAAATGCTTGAGATTGGCGCTATCAGAAACTCAAAAAGCCCTTTCAGCTCAAACATGGTGATTGTTTGAAAAAAAGATGGCACGATTCGGTTCTGTATTGATTACAGAAAGCTGAATCAGAGAACAGTCAAAGATGCCCATGCCATCCCACGAATTGATGATACCCTTCACTTACTTGCTTGAGCCAAATAATTTTCTACTTTATATCTAAAAAGTGGTTACTGGAAGTGGAGATGAAGGAGGCTGATAAGGCTAAGACAGCGTTCCAGGTTGGGTCACTTGGCTTCTGTGAGTGTAACCGGATGCCGTTTGGATTGTGTAACGCTCCTGCTACATTTCAGAGGTTGATGGAGAGGTGTATGGGGGACTTAAATCTTCAGGATTGTCTCATATACCTTGATGATATTATCATATTCTCATCAACCTTTTATGAGCACATGGAGCGACTGCAGGCAGTGTTTGAGCGCCTACAGGAACACAATCTTAAACTTAAGCCTTCCAAGTGTGACCTCTTTAAGGGCCGAGTGTCCTACCTGGGGCATGAAGTTTCTGATGAGGGCATCCATACTGATCCTGCCAAGATTGAAGCAGTCAAATCGTGGCCGGTGCCCAAAAGTATTAAGGATGTCTGCCGCTTTCTCGGCTCCACTGGCTATTACAGGAAATTCATCCAGGGATTTGCTGCAATTGCAAGACCCCTCAATGACCTCCTTGTGGGTCATGTAACGAATCCAAAGGCCAAGAAGAAGTCAGTGCAGAAGCAGGTTCCATTTAAATGGGGTCCAGAGCAGCAAAGTAGTTTCGAGGCAGTTATTGACAAACTTATCAATCCTCCTGTCCTAGCATATGCAGACTACAGCCTGCCATTCAAGGTCCATATGGATGCTTCTCTTAATGGATTAGGTGCTGTTTTTATCAAACTCAAGAGGGGGTTGATAGAGTCATTGCATATGCTAGTGGAAGTTTGAAACCCTCAGAGATAAACTATCCTGTGCATAAGCTAGAGTTTCTGGCATTAAAGTGGTCTGTGACTGAGAAATTTCACGACTATCTCTATGGTAGTTGGTTTGAGGTTATTACTGACAATAATCCTCTAACATACATTCTCACCACAGCAAAGCTTGATGCCACTGGACAACGTTGGGTAGCTTCTCTGGGTTATTATAACTTCACAATCAAATACAGGAGTGGTAAGAAAAATGCAGATGTTGATGGATTATCATGTCGCCGGGAAGGCAATACAGGGGAATGCACAGTTTTCCCAGACGTGATTAAGGCTGTCGCAATGTCAGTGGCTGCAACGGAATGTCCATTCATTGACAGCGTCTATGTTTCTGAAGCTTCAGATTCAACTCCACCCTTTACTGATGACATTTCAGAACAATTGCTTCAGACACATGGCCTTACTGCTAAGGACTGGAGAAAAGCCCTGTTACAAGACCTATCTTTGAGTTTTGTAAACAAGTGTCTTGAAGCAGGTTTACCTGTGCCATCAAGGCGTAGCCTTGATCAAGCAGTTGATGCCAAATACATCAAGGAGTGGGATAAAATGCTTCTCTCCAATGGACAGAACTTTCTGCAGCTTGTCCTCCCACCAGCTTTTCGAGAGGATGTTTTTGAAGCGCTACATGATGACCTTGGGCATCAAGGCAGAGATTGGACCATGTCACTTATAAAGCAGAGATTTTTCTGGCCTGGCATGGATACTTATATCAAGAACAAGGTTGCATCATGTGAGTGCTGCAACAGAAGAAAGCTGGTCCAGACAGAAGTAAGCTTGTCAACATTACTTCTACTACACCTATGGAGATTGTGTGTCTTGATTACCTTACCCTTGAAAGATCCAAAGGGGGATTTGAAAAAATCTTGGTAATCACAGATCACTTTTCTAGGTATGCCCACGCTATTCCCACTAGGAATGAAACCGCTAAAACAACAGCGAGGGTGTTGTTCGGCAACTACATTGTCCAATACGGTTTCCGTGCCCGCATTCATAGCGATCATGATGCCAACTTTGAATCAAACTTGATCAAAGAGCTGTGCAAGATTGCAGGGGTTGAGAAATCACGAACAACACCTTATCATCCTATGGGAAATGGACAGGTGGAAAGGTTTTACCAAACCCTGCTCCAAATGCTTGGGACTCTTCAGGAAAACCAGAAAAGTGACTGAAAGGCACATGTCCCTACTTTGGTCCATGCCTACAATGTCACATTTCATGACAGCACTGGGTTCTCACCTTATTTTCTTATGTTTGGGCGCCACCCTAGGTTGGCAATTGATGCCTTCCTTGGTCTGAATTCAGATTCATTGAATTCAACCTCTCAGACTGAGTAAATAAGAAAACTAAGGGACCGCCTCAGTTTTGCTTACCAGAAGGCCTGAGAGGTGTCCAAGAAAGCTGTTTCTAGGCACAAACTGAGTTATGACTTACGAGCCAGAAGTTCAGTTCTGAGGATTGGGGACTGAGTGCTTGTCAAGAATGCTGGCATTAGGGGCAGATGTAAGCTTGCAGATTGGTGGGAGAAGAACCCCTATATAGTCATCGACCAGCCAAATGATGACATCCCAGTTTATAGAGTTAAGCCTGAGGGTGCGAGGTCGAAAACCAGGGTTCTCCACAGGAACTTCCTGCTGCCCTTCATTGGTCTTCCGACTTATGAGGAATCAGTTGAAGAAGTTAATGAGTTGGACGAAATACAATCCATCAATGCCAATTTGGATTTGGTGTCTGATCCAGACTCGGAGGCAGCCTATGATGGAGGTATTTTGGACAACAGTCATTGCTCTTCACCTGAGAAGGTCAGGAGGTATAAGATTCCAATGCGGCGAAAGCCTGGAGAACCAGGTGTTCTGCTTTGCACTGTAAAGTCAAACAGCATCTCAGATACACAATCGGTGACCTGTTCTTCTTCAAGTGAAGAAAACAGAAACCTGCGCCCAGTTAGAGCTAGGAGGAAACCTAACTGGATGAGATCTAATGATTGGGTTCCGGGCTAGTTGTCCTCACGCTGAAACTCTATAGACAGTTGGTACTGGTCAGTGACAGTTTTGTTTTAGATTTGTATATATGTTGTGATTTTCATCCTAATCATTTTTTAAACTTTCCCAAAATGCTTTGTTTTAATATTACAGCAGAAGGATGTAGTAATCATTGTGGTTATTATGACACCACTTTTATCATACCTCCATTTCTGGACATCATAAGTTTGATGCGTTTGGGAAATGGAATTAGATTTGTGACCATTCAATTTTTGGTCATACATATAATGGTCACGTTAACTTTATTACTGCTTATAGTGTTTAGTTAGAGATTTTATATGGATAAATTGGATGAATCCCAATATAATGACTGAATACTATTTACATGACGGAATATCATTCATTCTGGAATTGATAATGGAAATGGTGTATACTATTTACATTGGTTCTTTAATTGAAGCAATTTGTCATTTTTCAGATGCAGTTTATGGAGCAATATTCAGTCAAGAAGTCCTCATCATACAATTTGCCTTTGTACATCTTTGTATTTTTTCACAGAGTTTATGTTGGTTTCTTGGATAGATAAATGTTAAGACCAGGACTGAAAGATTATTATCACTCATGACATGACAGCTTCGACATACTTCATATTCAGGTGAAAACTATGAGTATCTTTAAATACTAAATGATTTTTCGTGGTCAATTTCAGATACTGAAGTATGCTCCAGATTTTGCACATGAATCATCATCTCACAAGTAAATTCTGTAACAGAGTCAATATTTTAGGGGAAGATTCTGTATTGTATTTATGTGTTTCATGTTTGTACAAACTCATTAAACATTCATTGATTGATGTTTTAGCATAATTTCAGCATTTCCAGGTTACAACTTTATTTAATGAAAACAATTTTTCTTTGACAGAACATAGGAGTTTACAGCCAGGAAAAACATAGAATATATTGTTTACATTAAGCATATATTCAGATATTGATGTTTCTTTTTTCTTTAGGCTGGTGATGTTATGTATTGTCAAATTATAATGACATTATTTGTTTTCCTTATGTTATGACCTGAAGCCAAGACGGAAATTTACTTGTATATGCTTGTTGAATTACATACCTTGCTAATTTATAAATGTCGGGACGCCATTTCCTCAAGGGGGGAAATATGTCATAGGCTACTTTGTACATTCCTATATATCCCATATAACGTCCCATACCTATATCCTATATTAACCCGTATTTGAAATTTTAGTTGTGAGTTGCCCTATTTAGGCATGTAACTGTAACTATTTACCTTTATGCTGGTACTGTAGCACCACAACTCACATTCTTTTTATTGTATTGCACAATAAACATCATTGTACATTCGTTGTCAATTTTATATTGGATATAAGTCATTAAATATATTATTTAAATATATTTGTTCCAGGTATGTAAAGTTTAATGTTTTATCATCATTTTATTACAACCTCATCATCTATGTTGTATTAGAAATTGTCTATTTCGTATATTTCATGTTTTGTTGTGTGTGATGTATGTAATGGCGATAGGGTAAAGTTTTCAGGTGGTTCTTATATGTATACCTGTTGATTTCAAACATGGCAGCTTATCCCTATAGCCATGACACAACTCACTTTCTTATTATTGTATTGCACAATAAACATCATTATACATTCATTGTCAATTTTATATTGGATATAAGTCATTAAATATATTATTTTAATATATTTGTTCCAGGCTTGTTCATACTAGTTAAAGATCCCACGCCCATTATACATAGCCGTTGGAGGTATTTGGCTTTATCCCAGCGAGCAAGGGGTGCAGCGGTAACAATATCAAACTTTAAATAAAAAGGGGGATTTTAAGCTCATCAATTATTAACGGGTAATCGCAATAGTATAACTTCAAAAACTTATTAAAATTAAACGTTATCACAATATTTTGATTGAGTGATACACCTGTAAACAGTTTCAATCCTATCTACTGGTCATTTTGTCATCTGCTGATAATCGTTCCAAACTGTCCCAGATCAGGACCAACAGAACATTTTTCCTGATCTGTATCCAACCGATTAGTGTTCCTGAAAGATTTTTGTGAAAATGTTAATTTTGATAAATGTCTGCAGACGACAACAAAAGCATGCATGTGAATAGTTAAAATGTAAGTAATAGCTCTATTTCCTTTCTGTGCATTTTCAAAATAACGAAAATGCTGGTTCTTATGATAAATGCCATTTAACTCCCTGCCTACTAGTGTTGTCTGCTGACAAACAGTTTGGACCCAGATTATGCGGAACACTCTGATTTTGTATTCCTGAATGAATGTTTTCGAAACAATCAATGTAGACGATGAAAAAAACATGCAAACTTTCCCAGTAGGCAAAGGGTTAAATATTTTGTCATTGCACTTGTTTATATATGTTATATGAAACGATTGTTTGCACAATTTAGATTGTTGATATATATATATATATACATGTAAAGCTTAATGGTGCATTTGTTTTTTATTATTAAACTAATGTGTTGTCAAAACCCATAAAACATATTTCATATGGAACTTTTTGAATTATTCAAAACCAATCTTACCACATCCCTCCTCGTCTGAACCATCAGAACAGTCCACCCAGTCATCACATCTCCAATAATCGTAGATACATAATAACCCGTCAGCACAACGAAACTCGTCAGCACCACATTCTAAAATAAACAATCATAAACTTCCAATAATCGTAGATACATAATGAACCGTCAGCACAACGAAACTCGTCAGCACCACATTCTAAAATAAACAATCATAAACTTCCAATAATCGTAGATACATAATGAACTGTCAGCACAACGAAACTCGTCAGCACCACATTCTAATATAAACAATCATAAACTTCCAATTATCGTAGATACATAATGAACCGTCAGCACAACGAAACTCGTCAGCACCACATTCTTAAATAAACAATCAAAAATTTCTTTGGATTTAATTGGATTTCATTGGATCTGGCGGAGAGCTATGTAGAAACTATCAAACAAAAACAGTTTATGACAGTGATGTAAGATATATCCTAAAATCGATCCAGTCACCATACCGTGTCTTGCCACCATTGGCTCGCCAGCGAAATGCCATTAAATGGCTGGTGGGCCGGATGGAATTCAAAAAAATATAAGCACGATTGTTAAATTCTATTTATTATATTAAATAAAACGGTCTTTAAAACTGCGATAAGTGTGCTAACCTCAAACTGTTAAGAACGTTGACATTGCTTGAAGTTACTGAATTTGTAATACACTAACGGTTTATTGGTTTTGTTACACGACGTTATTTCACTCCCAGACGCAACGTCATGCGACCAACAATAGCATTTGAGCCTTGGCATGAGATTTCCAACAATTTCATATGTGCGACTAGCAACAGCTCAGACCTGCCTGCGCATATGCGCAGCCTGATCAGAGCCTTTCCTAGTCGTTTGAATATTCTATGAGTGTTAAGCTACTGACCGAACATCATTTGGAGTTTCTAAGCTTAACAGGAGGCTGCACAGGCTCGTTTGTGTCTACACTTGTCATATTCTACATTGTTGGAAATCACATGGCGCGACTCATTTTATTTAAGGGCGCACAGGATAATAAGGGCAATGAGCATGCTTAACAAAATTCTTCTAAGATCAAAGATATAACAAGATTTAAGAAAATCAAGCATTGATTTTTCAAACATTTGAAAGCTGGTTTGTCTAATGTTATACAGAATAACTGAGCTGAAAAGGGAATGCCATCACATTCACATCTTCGAACATGATACATAAATGAACGTCATCAATCCAATAAGACAAATTTACATAGCATAAACACTTTATAATTATAAAAAGGATATGTAGAAGAGAAATATTTAATCCTTTTCATACCAATGGA
The DNA here is from genome assembly GCA_964019695.1 of Loripinus fragilis. Lineage (NCBI taxonomy): Eukaryota > Metazoa > Mollusca > Bivalvia > Lucinida > Lucinidae > Loripinus > Loripinus fragilis. Next base: position 11,841,434 of record OZ026528.1, read on the forward strand.
ATTCTCCATAAAGCTACAAACAATAAAGTCGGGATGGTTCATTTTATATATTGAGGGGTTACCTGTTTTAACTTCAAAACAATATTGTTTTTCTTTCTTTGAAAATGAATTTTGTCTAATCAAACAGTGTAGACTCTACATCTGGTTTCAGGAGTGTCTGTTCTACACCATGTTAAAAACAGAAACTCTTTAGCACTAAGAAGGAAATACATTTAACTGGTTTATCTAAAAGTTGTCAATATTTAATAAAATAAATCTTGTACGGCTGATCTCTTGGCACTTGTTTGTGAAATGGCTGACCTCTCGGCTCTTGTTTGTGAAAGGGCTGACCTCTTGGCTCTTGTTTGTGAAAGGACTGACCTCTTGGCTCTTGTTTGTGATGTTTAATTGTGTTTTTGTCACTTTCCCCTGTGGTATCCTGGGTCAGGTGAGGTACTTGATTGTATCGATTCCTGATCGTTGACGCCTTTCTTACTTTGTTTATTACATAGATATGCATGTTTTTTATCCTGTACATAATTTGGAAGGGTCTTACGTTCTTCTGGTGGAAAACTAGACTCTGATCAGACTGTGCAGATGCCCAGACTGATTTGAATCTTGGCTGTATGCACATAGCAATTTGTATTATAGAACTTTTGGGTGACTGTAATGCGGCAACTCATGAATGCATATTTAGGACTAGTCTACCTTAGACATAAGTAAAGGCTGAATGGTAACTGTATCATCTTACCCCATAACACCTCAGAACAGACACATAAACATATTATTTAACCCTTAGAACGCCAGCAAAAATGCCTATTTATTAGTTAACATAAGTATTAAGGCAAACAGTGTGGACCAAGATCAGACTGCTCCTATAGAAGCGGTCTGATCTGTATCTACACTGTTTGACAAAGATGCTTAAAAATATTACAGCAGACGACAAAAACATACGCCTTTCTAGTGATATGCAAATAAAGGGGTTTATAAATGTGAGTTCAGTGTTCATATGGTCACGATTTTCATGAAATGCATGCACGTTTTCGCAGCTCAAACAACTTATTAACTCTTTACCAGATAAAAAGAGCCTGCTTTCCCTTCTTGAGCATATGAAATAGCGAACCCAAGCCAAGATATGAATATTAAAGTTGCAGCCTTTACCAAAAAGCTCTACATTCTAATGCTGGATACTGGTACACTCTAGCTTCAGTTCTTAGGTGCATTCTTTGTTTCCAAAGGATATCCTTTTTAAGAACATATCTAATTACCTAATGCTGAATCTGTCGAAGTTGATAATGTTGTAGAGATAGATGTTTCTGTGGAGAATGGTGATGTCAGAGTGGTGCCAGTGGTTGATGTAGAAAAGGAAGATACAGATGATGATGACAACGGTGGTTCTGTGGTTGAAGTTGAAGTCATTGATGACAATGATGTTGTGTCTGTAACTGGTGAAGATGAAATTGTATCTGTAGTTGGAATTGTTGAAGTCATTTCTGTAGCTGATAAAGTGGAAGTTGTGTCAGAAACTGATGTAGTGGAAGTCGTTTCAGTCGTCGATGGAGTGGATGCTGTATCTGTATATGATGACGACGGTTGAGAGGTAACTGGAAGTGTTGTCTTGCTAGCACCACTTGTTGATGTTGGAGGTTCCGACGTTGTTATGACGGGAGTAGAGCTTGAGGATGATAAGGTTGTCAGTCTCTCGTCTATATAAATAGAAATGATAAAGAATGATATGATAAAGTCGGATATATTCATTTCAAATCAACAAATGACAATGCAGTACTGTACAAAATCAGATTTGCCATGTTATCCATCCAGCCTGACCAAAGGTTTCCCTGTCTGCATGGCATGAAACAACCATGAGATCTTAGCTACTCATTATGTATATTCTTACGTCTGTTAGTCTGGGTTCTAATGTTGCTTCTTCACAGTACCATGAGTTCGTGTGTCACATATAGGCCTCCTCAAGAGATGAACTGTTTTCGAGGTTTCCGACAAAGCATGTTTCAAACCAGTCTCCTCAGCTTTAGAGACTAGCTAGATAATTAAAATTTCACCCGTAGCAAGATTATCTATGATACTTTTCAAAACGCGAATAATAAAGGCGCTGATCAGACTGCGCAAATGCGCAGGCTGGTCTGCCTCTTTGTTGTTCGCAAACCCCAGAAGACAGGTTTTCTCGCGTCGAGGCCCATATTATTTTGGTGTTTTCTAGTAACATTCTGTAGTTTTAAGTGATATAAAAACAAAATGATATAATATCGTGTCAACCAAGAGTGACAGTGACGTAATACTTTGTTTACAGTTGCTTAGTAAAACAGTAACGGGTACACTTCACTTGAGCCTACACGAATCCATGGATCAATTGTGTGTTAATCCAGCATTAATACCCATTCTATGCCCCTGGTACCTTTGTAATCAAAACATGAAGTCAATGTCACTCTTGGCTAGCAAGACAGTAGTTGGTTATCTTATTGTTTGATATTTGTTTCATAGTTCTTTTAAATTGTTTAATAGATAACTTGTACATTATTAGAGCATAAAAATCGTAATATGTTTTTATCCATAAATTATAACATATTTTTGGGTTATTTAAAGAAATCGTCTCATAGAGACAGTTCTTTTGATTACCCACAACATACATGTATGTTTCGATTGCGCAAACAAAAATAACAAAAAAGCTAAATACAGTTGACGACTATTACCTGAAAAGTGTAGTGTTCCTGCCTTAGTGAATTCAGCCTTGTCTATGAGTTGTTCTATAACAGGTTGAGATAATATAGTCCTCACTTCCTCCACAGGATCTAGATTTGGTTTACTGGTATCGCTTGTTATTATAACAATGATGTTAAATTTGATCTCAAACAGAACTCTTATACTGCCTTGCCTGAAATGAAAATCATTTCAGTATTGTTTCATCAATGTAAAATTATTGCAAAACATTTTTTTTGGCCAGATTTTTTTATTAGTTGATTTACGGGATTTTTTTCAGATTTAGGTTCGGGGATAGAAAAAAAAAGCTCTGAAAATGACCCGTTGACAGGTCATTTTCAGATCTTTTTTTTTTCATTTTCAGCTCTTTTTTATATCCAGAACAAACAGTTAAAACTAGTAAAGTAAACCAACAGTCTGTGTTAAATCTTTAAATGTTTCCTAATTTTCCTGCATAGGACAATCACTTTTAACAGTGTCAATCTCAAAAATACACAAACAAATTACCTCAAAAATATATTATTTTTTTCAACTAAACAAATAATATTTAGAGTCGGCATATAAAATAAAAAAAATAATTTTAGAAATTATTTTTTATTTGTTTTCCTACTTTCTGGAAAATTCCAGTAGGGGTGTTCGTAAATGAATTAATAAAAAGATTCTGGCCTTATTTAGATGCAATGTATATTTTGATAGAAAATTAAGAAAGTGATTCTGTAATACGACTATGGTTTGAAATCAATGTTACAGAATTGTTTTCGAAGTTGATACCTTGAGCTTTTTAGAATAGTTCGAGTTATTAAGGTTTTAAAGTATAGTATCCACTGATTAGGTTATAGACATCCTGGGTAACACAGGCGTGACCCATTTCGTTGCTTTTCATTCGTGAATGAAGAGTAACGACATGCGTCACGCCTGGTTTACAGAGGATGGTTAGAGACGACGCTTGTATAACTTTATTCTTTGCTATAAATGTAATTATCTACTGTCCTGCCAGCCAAGAGCGAAAGTGTCGTCATGTTTTGTTTACAAAGTTATCAGGGCCTTATAATCGATAGATCACTTGTGTATTAATCCTATCCACAGGATAGGATTAATACACAAGGGGTCTATCGATTCTCGTTAGCTAAAGTGCAGTGTTCTAGTTAATGTTTTACTTTACATTTGTGAACAAAATATTATGTCACTGTCACTCTTGGTTGGCACGACAGAAGTAAGACTTCCTTGGATTCATTGGCGGGCTAGTATCTGTCTGTTAGGGTGGCATTCTCAAGCTATCTGTACTAGTATTTTAGTGAGTTTGGAATATTTGCAGTTACTTCAAATTTCAAATGATCGCAATATTTTGTTCAAAATTGATTGTTTGACAGCAGACTTTAGAAGGCTCAGACGAGACTGCGCATATGTGCAGTCTTATCAAAGACAAAGCCTTTCCTATTCGATCATACAATGTTGGACAGGTGAATACCTTTTCAGACCAGAGACAGCTGATTTACTGCTGCGCATACATGCTTAATAAATGAATTGGAAACACCTGCTATAAGTAGTATTATTTTATAGACTGGTCCAATTGTTCTTCTGGCTATCTAAAAGGGTCAACTTACTTGAATCCTAGAACTTTTGTCTCCACGTAGTTGTCTTGAAACCTCTCATCCTCTTGAAACAGTGTATCCATCTAAAATGAGATTACAGTAACAATGAGAGCAGAAATATTCCTTTATATTATACCATTTGTCTTTCTTTGTATTCCACAATATCTTTGTTTGTTTTGATTTGGTCCTAGTATTTTGTTATGCGAGATAATGTGGTTTTCATTAACACAAAGTACAGAGTCCAGTCCCCAGAACCCTGTGAAAAAGTAAGTGTGTATGACAATGTAATGCCACAATCACACAATGCAGACCAACCAACGGCACCATAAGGAAGAGACACGGAACACTAACAGTCACATGGCATGGTGTTTCTTTTATTTACAATCCAATATCTGCTCATTACGCTGAAACATACCTGAGTTACAAATGTTCTCTGTATTTGGCCATATTCTGAGGACGTGTTGTCATTTAATGCGTCAGTCCAAGAGTGTCCTAGGTAGACCACATCTCCAAAGAACGACTTTTTTCTCGCCACTATGAAAGAAAATAAATATAAATGAGACAAGGCATGACTAAATCATCAAAACCACCTAGCCTCAAGGTTGTAAGACTTATTTATTCTCAACTGAACTGAACATGAAATTTATCCTGATCTTAAATGTTAAAATGCCAACAATTGTTGGCTTTTCAACATTAATAAGCAGGATAAATACAACATCGGAGAGTTTAAAAGCAAGAAAAAAAACAGCATTTTAGATGTTATGAGCAGATGAAATTCCATGCTCAGTTGATTTGAGTTTTAAAAATATATAACTAAAAGGCATGTTTCAAAAAGTTGGCGGATATCGCTTTTGGTTTGGCCTTCTGTCTGTTCAGTTGACATGCGTTTCATACATCCAACATCTGAGGTAACATGCATTATAGGGTCTTGAAATTTAATATGAGCATTTCTTATGACAAATTAACTATTGTCTGAATCATCTCCCATTCTTGAGTTATATCCCTTTAAAGCGATATTGTTAGAAATGTATCTCAAAAAGTATTTAACCTAGAGTATTGATAGTGTATAATGATTCCAGCTGAAGAGTAGATCATCTGTTAAACTTTTGATTGGATTCCATAAAAAGTGACGAGTTATACCCCTTTCTAGACTTTGGAATTTTTTCAACTCTGAACCCACTTGACCTAGAATGTTCATTGTTAGGCTAAAGTATTTCATGTGTATAATGTTTTAATGATAATAACATAACTATTTATCAGTGTAATTACAGAGATATTTTTCTGATCCGCTCATTATAGTAATAATGTTAACAGGATACCTCATAAACTTTCAGAGCTACAGCCTTGACACTTGGTAAACTCATAAGAGATTATAAATGGACTGCCTGGTTAGCTTTTGAAGAAATTCCAAAACAAATATCAGAGTTTAAAAAAATGTTTAAAACTTGTATCTAACCCTTCACTCCATGTACTATTTTTAGATCATGACATTATTTTCTATTTTTATACAAAATTTAACAAGTCACGAAAAATTTAGGTACTGTTTTGAAGACTTTTGAAAATATTATAGAAAATGGAGAAATTGCTCAAAAAGAGCAAATGCTCCATTTTCAATAATATTTCAAATACCTGATACACTTCGAAGGCGTCAAAAGGCGGTACTATGGAGTAAAGGGTTAAAAAAGCACCATTCCTGGCACAGTATTGCACAAACACAACTTTATTGTTACACTTACCTTTATCTGTCTTTACAGTACTGTCATGTCCGGATGAGCCTGGAATACAAGCATGGTATCAGGGGCGGGTCCAGGATTTCTGGAAAGGGGGTCCATATATATATATATATAGGTGTGGGGGCTCGCTTAGCTGATTGTATCTCATTTTCTTAAATATCCCATGAAAATGAAATAATTTGGTCTCACTGAGACCAAATTATTTCATTTGAATGGGATATTTATTAACGGCGGGAGGGGTAAACCCCCTGAACCCCCTCTGGATCCGCCACTGGGTATATCAATAGTTTTTAGTTGAGTACAAAAAATATCTAGAGAGCTGGGCCCAAAATTACAATGCATCCAAAAAGTTAAGTACTACATAAGCTAAATACTGATTTTAAGGATACGAAATATAATGTTTCAGACTAATTAAAATCAACAATGTTTTATGAATTCCGTACATTACAATGGCATCTTTGACCATATGTACTGTATCGAACCTGGCAATTTTACAAACACAAATATCATTTTGAAATATCAATACTAATGCAGTACTTAAGCGGTAAACTCTGAGACAATAAAAGCGGTACCACTGCCTGAGGGATATTCCAGATAGATCACAGGCTAATCCTTATGAGATTATTACGACTTCCTTACAAGGGACAATAAAGTGGTCCCATGAAGGGTTCCGGTAGGTTCTGATAAATTATTGATATTTATCTTGGCGAAAGAAATTGTGTTATGTACAGGTAAGTACCCTCTTGGGGCCCCTTTCATCCAATGAGATACTGAAACTGTCTCTTATTGAACAATCCGTTAATGATCTCTATTGAACAGGAATATAGGTCTTTAAGGAGGAATTGTAATTTTGGGTCCTGTCACTTCCAGACCCGACGTCATGTGATAAATAACAAATTACCATGTGCTGGCCTGTTTATACATTTCACGTTCAGTTGAGAACCACAATTATTCATTTAATATCTGACTTTTTTATCAACACATGATATTTTACTTAACAATTTTTTTTATTATTTTTTATTTAAACTCTATTTGGAGATTTACGATCATGTAAACGTTATAAGAAAGTAGGCCAGGCAAGCTGCACTGAACAAAACAGGTGAAGGCGAGACTTTTTGTCGCTGATTTACCCCTTTCATCCCTAAGTTTCCGATAGAAACTCTTCTACTTTAATTTTGTCGGATGTTAGGTATACTAAACCCATTTTAGTTCCCATAATTGTCAATTGAACGATATCGATTTCAAATTTAAGGGTTATTGTATGGATTAAGAAGTATATATTTCAAATTTTAATAGTCAAAGAACATTGGAGATCCTGGTCAGAAGCAACGCGACTGCACTGTTTGTCAATTTCCTAAAAAATGAACTTATGCTTATATGATCTTACCTGTTTTAAAATGTACAAAAAAACATACTGCATCGTCGGTTTACAAGATTAATTAAATGTTGGAATCATATTTTTCTGGGGCGAACTTATTGATAAATACAAAGATATAAATGCGAATTCAAAGACAGTATTCACAGACTACGCAATGCTCAAATTAGTACATATAGTCCCCATATGTTTCTAGTATTCTGTCAATCAAAGGTGGGCGTGGTTAAAAAAATTCTCCTCAACTCAGAAAACTGGGACCTAGCTGGTACCTATTACCATATAGATGCAATGCATGCTTGAAACCAGCTAAATCGAAGCGAGAGATTTACGTGACTAATATCGGACACTGACCATTCAGTGTCAATTCGTCTTATATATATTTCCCATATCCTTAAGTTTCGAAGCTAAATTGTAATTAAATAACAGAAATAACTTGTGAAAAATAGTGATGCAGTAACCGGACAGATTGATAGAATATGGGTTATATTGGGTAAATTTAGTAACCGTGGATAGATCTATAAATAGAAAGATGCTGAATAAGCGATAACATATTAATATACCTTTACGAATACAGTAACATACAGATATCCATACCATGGCGCAATCGGTTGCGACGGTAACTGTAAACGGCAGATATACTATTGGTCGCAGGGTTCGAATCCACAAGGCTTCGTTATTTTTTTTTTTCAATTATCCCATGTAAGTTATTTTTTAGCAGTATTCTCCTACTATTGATATGCATCGGAAAATGAGAATATTGGGATAGTTTCTATCTCTTTTATTGTAATTCATATATGAGTTCATTTTAAATCGAGCACACCTTATTCTGCTAATTATATGTCCTGAAGATTGCATTTACTGGGTGTCCAGGTCCATCTGACATAAAAAATCTCTGACAACGTTTCTTTAGTCCCGATCTTATTTTAAAGAATGCCAATGGTTTATTTCAAAGAAAATTATATTTTTTCAAGGTTTCAGAGGAGCTCCAACATTTGCCCCTCCCCCCTCTGGATCAGCGCATGCAATGTTTGGATCGACTGGATGCTGTGACAAAAGTTAGATATGAGAAAAAGTTGTCAATTTTGAACCTACCTGGGTATCCCTATATGTATACAACAACCATAGTGGCCAGACCAGGATCCAAATTGTTTTCCACGTCAGAACTCTTTAGGTTCTGACAACTCTGGATCAAATCCATTTTACCTTTTGCATTAAAATACCTGACATGTCATCTGCCGATAACATTTGCAAACAGTTTGGACCCAGATCAGGCCCGACACTCTGTCCGGACCTGATAGGGGCCCAAACTGTTTATGACAAGTTGAAGTTGAACTGATGTATTTTAACTTTGCGTTAAACCTTTACATGACATTGTCATCTGCTGATAACCCTTTCAAACAATTTGGAATCAGATCAGCCCCGCGGCATTCTAATTTGGGTCATCAAAGTTTCACATGTGATCGAAAGCCTTTCCTGTGCAACATTTTGAGTGCGATAAGCCACTTTATTAAACAAAATTAATTTGACACAAGATTTTGACACTATCGTATCAGCGATGTGGGTCTCCCATACTAGTCGTGCGTGCGCGTGTGTGTGTGAGGCTGAATGGCAACCAGGCTGTCACGGGGTTCGCTCTTCCAGTTCAGCACCATCCCAAAGTTGAAATTGGTCATGAAATATTTTCTACAGTCATTCCCATTCCTTCTTATTCAAAAAAGTGCAGTTGTCGTTACTGGCAAAACTTCACTCTACGCCATTTTGTAGATCTAACAATCAAACAATTGGTAGATGGGAGCATTTAGGAATGATCTCACTACCTTCGCCTCCTTCTATCAACTGGGCAATACTCTAAATGCGGACGCAGTTGAGTAACGATATTGTTAGCTAACCCGAGCTGAATATTAGTGGGAAGAATAAAAATACCAATGGTCAAACTTTCGTTATCTCATCTTCCGTTCATGTTTTCAAAAGACCATTTTAGTCAAATTAAATATAACGCATCGTCAGGTAATGAAGGGGAAAGGTTCAATGTGGTTTTTGGGCTAATTGGATTTGATCTCTGGCATATACACCTCCCATAGAATTATAATGGGAAAACACAGTCATTCCTACATCCATGCTACTGGTGTCTAAATTAGCCATGCCACAGGAGTCATTAGCTTCCATTAATGGGGAGACACTTAAAAATCTTCTCCTCTGAAACCATGATACCCACAGCTTGTAGTCCCATACATAAATACTGCAAGCACTGCCTCTGGGGTTCAAATTTACCGAATACATGTACTGATGATAACTTCCATCTCGGATACTGGGTCTGAGCTTCCATATGGCATAATGGAGATTTTTTTAAAATCTTCTGTCCACAGCTAATACTTTTAATTTGTAGCAAAGTTTAGTGTTTTCTAAACGAATGATCACTATCTCGGGACATTTGCTTTTTTAAACAGAAGAAAAAGACAAATCTTTTCTTAAACAATGGGTGCGATAAAGACTAATTTAGTCACTTGCTTATAGTGTGCTATTAGTGTTGTAATATATTGCCTGTCGGTATCCATCTATCAAGCACCCCCAGTCATGTATATGCCTGGCAAAACGCCGTCATTTTAACCGAAAATAGTAGTAACGCATCATTGAGACCGTTCTTTTGAGCACCAACCCTCAACCCCTCTGTACGCAAATTATATGTTGTCTGTGTGCTTTTGCAGCAACTTCAAGGATCAATCTATTTTTAAATCAAGAAAAAAAAATCTAAATATGTAGCCTACTTATATGTGTTACAAACCATCCAAATTGCTTCTCAAGTGAATACAAAAACAACAACAACAACAACAACAAGAAAAAAACAAACAAAAGACAATACATATACACTACGTGGATATCTAATGCCCTCTAAACTGGGTGAAACGTTAATGAGCCACTTAAAACGCCCCAGTATAACATGATATTTCATGTTATAGTTTTTCTTGTTTACTAAATGGCCCAAAAATACAAATATTAAAATATTGTTATTGAAAAGTACAGATTGAGTTTTCCTTAATGTTGTCGCCTTCCACCCGGTCACCTGTAACAGGGAGCTAAAACACGACAGCAAACAACAAGCACATTCAGAGATGTTAATGTTTGTCTTTTAAAGGGGACGGCAACCCTGATGATCACTATAATTTATATGAAAGATCTTAATAAACCATGAATTTTGTTACCAGTTTCATCTAAATCAGTTAAAAAATGTGGAAGTCGTGAGCGTTTGAATATTTGCAAATGGATTGTAATGGAAGCGGCCATATTGTAGGCTTAGTGACGTCACACAGCCTAATAAAATAAGCGTAATCAAAATGAAAGACAAATCAATGGATTACTTGCAATTATCTTTAATAAAACATTTTCCTTATGTATAAAGCTGCATATCAGTTGAAACACAGATGCTGTGATAGTATTGATAACAAAAAATTAAGCAGTTAAAAAATTCTGAAAACTCATTAAATATTCAAAATGGCGGCTAAATGTTGGCCATATTGAATTCTTTAAACGCTCATAAATTCCCCATTTTCCATCCGATTTTGATGATACTTGTATCAAAATTCATGGTTCAAAGACCTCTTTCTGATAAAACTTATCGTTAGGGTTGCTGTCCACTTAAATATATGAGCTATCATGAAACGAGTAAGTTGACATGACTAAGTACACAGAACAGGAAAAAACGTTATCTGAGAAGTTTATCCTATTCATATTTCAGGCCATGACATAAGCACGTTCAAAGTTTTTAAAAAAGGACAATCGCCATAAACCTGTTGGACGGTAGTTGCCAACACAAAATACCTTGAATCCATTCATTCACTTTGGTCGTAAAAATGGCTAAGTTCAACGTGTAAAAAAAGTAACAAAAACAATCTGAGGACTATATCCAGACAATATGCACATTTTCAGACCATGATATAAACTCCTGTAAAGTTTTATATGCATCGGCATAAAACTGTAGAAGGAGTTGCATACACAAGGAACCACTTACTTGAAGGACAAAGTACCGAATACTGTGTCCCCTCGCTTTTCTTCGAGAAAGTGGGGGAACAAAAAGCGAATTATAGATAAAGATGTTTACCTATGGTCGACAGATATGCAATCGCCACGACAACTGCCGCAGCACAAACTATCAGTACCACAAGAATTGCCACGGCACGTCTTCGTCTCAGACTTTTCTCCTTTCTCTCTTCGGACGAATCAGAAACCTCATACTGATCACGTGGGCTCTTCGACAAACTGTGTTGAACAAATCCCGGATTGTCATAAACGTAATGAACCTCCCTTTGGCCTTCCCTGGTAACATTGGCGGGTTGTTGCTCGTCTTCCTAAAAAAGGCCGAAAATGAACGTTGTTGTGAGAAAATTAATCTTTAGATAAATTTACGACCCGGTCAAACTTACACCCACCTGCCCAGTTACATGTAAAAAAACTAGCAACACATAGCAGGGTCTTGAACATTTTAATTTATCACATGACGTTTCGAGTCTGGAAGACTGGATATAACGCCGTGTGTTAAAATGGATAAACCAGGAAAAGTGTAAATTAAATATTTTGGTAATTAACGCACATAACAACGACACATACCAGTACAAAAATGACAAAATATGAACGTTTTCCCGCCAAAATGCGATTTCGTAGTAATTGTAATGCCTTATGTAATGCTTTATTACTCGTTGCCAAAAAGCATGATATTGTAAATTGCATTTTATTGCAGAACTTGAATTGCAATTTTGGCGGGAAAGGTGGCACCCGTTTTGAAAATATATTCCAGTTTTACTTAATTAATACATTTTATCTGGTCCATCCCATGACACGTGCAGTTGCATTTGAAAAATTGTTGACTGGGATGTAAAGCATTAATCGATGAGGGCCCAATGCAAATATACGCGCTTACATTAAATACCGCATAGTATGACAATTTATGAACCATGGTTAAACCGGCAAATCCACAACAGGCAAACATTGTGTCAAATATGATTGTCATCCGTCAAAAAAGTAAGAGGAAATGGCATTTGAATGCCAACAGCCTGAATCAATAAAGAAAAGAAGTTAGCTTTATTGTACAATTAAACGAGTGTATATACAAATATTCCCTCTTGTATGCAGGATGAGTCGAAGCCGAGTCCCGCGGACAGCGTAGAAACAGCCATATGACTTATATTATACAAAATTATTTAATTCAGAGGAACAGGAAGACACAAGATCTACCGTCGGTTCCTTGCCATTTTGTTCTGCATTATTACTTTCGCCATTTCCAAACTGCGAAAAACTCATCAAGAATATAGTTGGACTTGGTTTCTAGAACATTGGTAGGAGATCCAGCTTTATCCTGACAGTAAATAAATTATGCAGTTGGTCGCCATTCAAAACCTTTATTTAGCATTAAGCACAATACTATGTTTCTAGATTTAATGCTTTGTTTCTAATCTACTTCGGTAAATATACAAACAAAGAGAACACGAAAAAAGACGTAATAATATATATTAGAAATGTTAGATACAATACAAAATACAAATCGCTTAATTTCACTCAGGTCATACATACATACAATTTAATATTGCAAGGCGGTATATAACTATTAGATAGGCAAAAAGAGAGAGATGGGGAGGAAGTAGTGGTCAAGTAATGAGATATAAACATACAGCAGTATGTCTAAAAACAAAGTATTGTTAAGGTCACATATACGAAAAGTCTGAAACAGCTCGTAACGCAAAATCATCTTTCAATTTTTTACCGAGGGTGTTCATATTTGGCACAATATTTGCCTTAAGTGTTTAAATTACAGCAAATGTCTCTGAATACGGATATGACCTTGAGGTCGAAGGACAAGGTCAAATAGTCTTATTGCTCGACACACGAACTACTCTTTCATTTTTTGATGGAGGGATTTCATATTAAGCACAGTGATTTAAATTTCTTATGGTGTGTAGATTACAAAAACAAAGATAAAACAGGACACAAATTGAGTTGATTATTGCATACTTTTTAGAGTTGGCCTTTGACCATTCCAAAGGTCAAGTGGGTTGGGTTAAAATGTTTGAAACTGCTGTGCTTATCTGTAGGCACAGAGCAATCCGTGAGAAACGCTACATACAAAATTTTTAAGGAAGTTTGTAGTTAATTAAACAAAATGCACTTTGACCTTTGCAATATAATAACCTATTCTGAATAAGTCAATGTCAGTAATTCAGATATAAACAAGACTAAGAGTGGAACAACCCGCCATGGTACTTGTCTTTTGTACCAAATATACATCAAGTCTGACCAAAGGCTCAGAGCTATAGTTTCGTAGGGGCTATGCCAAAACTATGGACTATGCCAAATCTATATCATCCCACATGATAAAAGGACCATAATGCCGATGATAAACATTGAACTGTATTAAATTAATATTAATTTTGATGATAGTATAGGCTTAGAAATTGAAACTTCCCTTCAAAGGTTATTGATCGGAAATCCAAACGCGGACGGAGAATAATCCCTATGAATCTGCCATGCTTCGCAGGCCTAACAACAATCATTATTGGCCATGATAAATTGTTCAGGGGAGCGCAGTGGCTCAGTGGTAGCGTGCTCGACTCAGATTGACTGTGTACTGGTTCGAGCCGTGCTTCCAGTGAGGACAAAGCTTACTCACAGATGCAACACAATGGAATACAACAAGGTTAGAAACTTAGAATGAACTCTTATCCAATGCTTGCGACATAGTTTCATAATTATATTTAATTTACATTTATATTTGAAAAATTGATACAGTTGTAAATACACGGATTAAATTTTAATGCCTATTGGAATGACTTTTTAATGCATTAAACACATTATATTGCGTTAATTTGTGTCCAGTAATACAGCAATACTGACTGCGGCGTCATCTTAATGCAGTAATTCTCGGGGTTTATTGCTTGAAAATATCTTGAATTTTAGAAGAAACATAATGGATATTATTCATTGCGCAATAAAGACGGTATAAAAAATAAGGTGTGCCACGTCTCGCAAAATCCTAGAAAAAAAGTGCAGATAAGTATCAAGTGGTTCAGTGTAAGAGATTTTTGTATTTATCGGATCAGCAAGCAGTGAAGGCTTAAGCGAGTTTGCTCATATGCGCAGACTCGCTTGAGCCTTCTCTGCTTCCATACTCGAAGTATCGATGAAGATAAAGGCTTGAGCCAACATTTGGACCTCTTGGTTTGCTGGATACGTCAGCATGGGCCTTAACTACCTTAGGTATTTGCACATATGCGATATGAACATAAATCTCGTGTGCTGGCCCATTTTCTGTCGCGAAAAACAGTGTTTTCGGGTTTGCGACAGATACGTAACTACTATTAATGCTACAGAGCTTAGTCTTTAAACTTTAGATTTATACTTTCCAGAAACTGCAGACAAAATGCGCTGATCAGACTGCGCTGATTTAAGCATCACACTATTCTAAATTTCGAATACGTGACATGCCTAGAACAATCGAATGAATTACAGATCCATATAAGTAATACAGGTAACAAATGTGCATTTGTATTTGTATTGTGACACGACTTAAGTTTATTATTTATTGCGATTTCATTCACGTTCGCATTACAAATTCACTGTAAATGTACCATTTTAATGAGTAAACTTTCTTAGAGACGTCAGTACCAAACACTGCAATCTCGATGACTTGTTTATGATGGTTGACTTTTACGAGCCATCGATACCAATGAGACCACAGGTTTAGATAAACACAATAATTTTTCAGCGTACAATTGCAAATATTTTCTTACCCATCATTTGTAACATGTTTTTGTTGAGAAACAAGAAAAGAAAAAAAAATGGTTACGCACTCTTATCTGAAAGCCTGAATGTAACAGTCGAGATTGGATTCACAATCATAAAATGTAACCATCCTCCAAATTGCTGCAAATATTTATAATTTTACCCTTAAAGACCTATATTTTAAAGTGGTACCATGCTAATTACTTTTTGACTATACCTTATCTCTATACTTGGCAGGTCAAAGACGTGTCTTTATAAGATGAATATGAGCTCGTTTAAATGGGTCAAAAAGTGGTCCTTAAAGGGTTTTGCTCTGTTAAGAGTTTAACCCCTTTTGCCAAAAACATAGGTCATTCAAGCGTGTTAACTATTTGCCCCCTGAAAAATTTCTCATGCTTTTTGCCGTCTGCTGACTATGGTTTTCAAAATCAACATTTTTGAAAAATTATTTCAGTATAACCATCAGAGTGTCAAAGGGTTTGGGTCGATATCAGGTCCGACATAATTATTTCCGCCTGGTAATTGCGCATGTGGGTATAAAGATTGTACAAGATATTGGTAATTGCGCATGTGGGTATGAAGATTGTGTACGAAACTGATAATAGCGCCTTGTAGTATGGAGATTGCCACGAAATTTGTAAGTATGCAGGTGGGTATGAAAATTGTACAAGATATTGGAAATTGTGTATGTGAGTATGAAGATTGTACACGAAATTGGTAATTGCGCATGTAGGTATGAAGATTGTGCACAAAATTGGTAATTGTGCATGTGAGTATAAAGATTGTGCACGAAATTTGCAATTGCGCTCGTGGGTATGAAGATTGTGCATGAAATTGGTAATTGCGCACGTGGGATTGACTATTGTGCACCAAATTTGCATATGCGCATGTGATTATGAAGATTGTATACGACAATGGTAATTGCACATGTAGGTATGAAGATTGTACGCGAACGATGCAATTGAGCAAGTGGGTTTGACGATAAATACGAATGCGGTAATTGGGCATTTGGGTAACAAGATTGTACACGATCTTGGTAATTACGCATGTGGGTATGAAGATTGTACACGAAATTGGTAATTGCGCATGTGGATATGAAGATTTACACGGTCTTTGTAATTGCGCATGTGAATATGAAGGTCGGTCTTTGTAATTGCGCATGTGAATATGAAGGTTGTATACGAAATTTGTAATTGCGCATGTTGGTTTTAAAGATTGTGCACGAAATTGGCAATTGCACATGTGGGTATGAAGATTGTACACGGAATTTAATTGCGCATGTTGGTAAGAAGATTGTACAAGAAATTAGAATTTACATATGTGGGTATGAAGATTGTATACGCACTATGTAATTGCGCATGTGGGTTGACGATTTACACGAATGTGGCAATTGTGCATGTGGGTATGACGGTTTTACACGAAATTGGCAATTGTGCATGTGGGTATGAAGATTTATACGAAATTGGTAATTGTGCATGTGGTAATGAAGATTGTACACGAAATTGGTAATGCGCAAATTGGTATGAAGATTGTACACGAGGCTGGACCCACCGTGGGATAGCTTAAGGTTTTCTTTGGCTCTGACTGTCTGTGATTCATGAGCCCTTTTCTTTGTTTCGTTGTGCTGTGTTGGTTTGATTGGGGTGTTTCTCCATGATGATGCATTGCATTGGTTAGATAGCCTCGGTGCGGGCTGAGCATTACTTGTGCTTCAGTGGCGGCGGGTCTGGGTTAAAATTTGTTACCAGTAGAGTGCATTTGGGTCCCCCCGATGGCTTAGGCTGCTGTCCGTTCTAAGGCGGTGATTCTGTTCTTGTTGACTTTTTGTTTATGGTTACTCCCATTGTGGGAGACTGTAATTGTTCTATGTTTTGTTTTACGTTACTCTATGCCCAATCTAGTATTGCAATCTCCTTGATGCGGGGAAGAGAGCTGGTTGTTTTCCTTAATTTGTCTTCCTGATGTCTCGTGGTGGTTGGGCGGCTCTTCCTCGCGGTGCCACGGGGTTATCATATGAAGATTGTACACGAAATTGGTAATTGCGCATGTGGGTATTAAGATTGTACACGAAATTGGTAATTACGTTTATGGGTTTGAAGATTGTATACAAACTATGTAATTGCGCGTGTGGGTTGACGATTTACACGAATGTGTTAATTATGCATGTGGATATGAAGATTGTACACGAAATTGGTAATTGTGCATGTGGGTAGGAAGATTGTACACGAAATTGGCAATTGCGAATGTGGGTATGAAAATTGTGTACGAAATTGGTAATTGCGCATATGAGTATGAAGATTGTACACAAGATTGTTAATTGTGCATATGGGTATAAAATTTGTATTCGAAATTAGTAATTGGGCATGTGGGTATGAAGATAGAACTTGACATTGGTAATTGCGCAAGACGTAATGAGGAGTGTTCACGATATTGGTAGTTACGTATGTGGGTATGAAGATTGTATACGAACTTTGTAATTGCGCACGTGGGTATGACTATTGTTCACCAAATTTGTATATGCGCATGTGGTTATGAAGATTGTATACAACATTGGAAATTGCACATGTAGGTATGAAGAATTGTACGCGAACGATGTAATTGAGCAAGTGGGTTTGACGATAAATACGAATGCGGTTATTGGGCACTTGGGTGACAAGATTGTACACGATCTTGGTAATTACGCATGTAGGTATGAAGATTGTACACGAAATTGGTAATTGCGCATGTGGATATGAAGATTTACACGGTCTTTGTAATTGCGTATGTGAATATGAAGGTTGTATACGAAATTGGTAATTGCGCATGTTGGTTTTGAATATTGTGCACGAAATTGGTAATTGCGCAAGTGGGTATGAAGATTGTACACGGAATTTGTAATTGCGCATGTTGGTATAAAGATTGTACAAGAAATTAGAATTTACATATGTGGGTATAAAGATTGTATACGCACTATGTAATTGCGCATGTGGGTTGACGATTTACACGAATGTGGCAATTGTGCATGTGGGTATGAAGGTTTTACACGAAATTGGTAATTGTGCATGTGGTAATGAAGATTGTACACGAAATTGGTAATGCGCAAATTGGTATGAAGATTGTACACGAGGCTGGACCCACCGTAGGTCAGCTTAAGGTTTTCTTTGGCTCTGACTGTCTGTGAGTCATGAGCCCTTTTCTTTGTTACATCGTGGTGTGTTAGTTTGATTGGGGTGTTTCTCCATGATGATGCATTGCGTTGGTTAGATAGCCTCTGTGCGGGCTGAGCATTACTTGTGCTTCAGTGGCGGCGGAGTCTGGGGCGAAGATTCGTTACCAGTAGAGTGCATTTGGGTCCCCCCGGTGGCTTAGGCTGCTGTCCATTCTAAGGCGATGGTTCTGTTGTTGTTGACTTTTTGTTTATGGTTACTCCCATTGTGGGAGACTGTAATTGTTCTATGTTTTGTTTTACGTTACTCTATGCCCAATCTAGTATTGCAATCTCCTTGATGCGGGGAAGAGAGAGCTAGTTGTTTTGCTTAATTTGTCTTCCTGTTGTCTAGTGGTGGTTGGGCGCCTCTTCCTCGCGGTGCCACGGGGTTGTCGTATGCAGATTGTACACGAAATTGGTAATTGCGCATGTGGGTATTAAGATTGTACACAAAATTGTTAATTACGTATGTGGGTTTGAAGATTGTATACAAACTATGTAATTGCGCTTGTGGGTTGACGATTTACACGAATGTGGTAATTAGGCATGTGGATATGAAGATTGTACACGAAATTGGTAATTGTGCATGTGGGTACAAAGATTGTACACGAAATTGGCAATTGCGAATGTGGGTATGAAAATTGTGTACGAAGTTGGTAATTGCGCATATGAGTATGAAGATTGTACACGAGATTGTTAATTGTGCATATGGGTATAAAATTTGTATTCGGAATAAGTAATTGGGCATGTGGTTATGAAGATAGAACTCGACATTGGTAATTGCGCAAGTCAATATGAGGAGTGTTCACGATATTAGTAATTACGTATGTGGGTATGAAGATTGTATTCGAACTTTGTAATTGCGCGTATGGGTTGACGATTTACACGAATGTGTTATGTGGAATGAAGATTGTACACAAAATTGGTCATTGCGGATGGGGGTATGAATATTGTACACGAAATTGGTAATTGCGCATGTGAATATGAAGCTTGTACATGCGCAAGGGGGTGTGAAGATTGTACACGAAATTGGTAATTGCGCAAGTGGGTATGAAGATTGTACACTAACTTTGTAATAGCGCATGTAGGTTGACGATTAAAACGAATGTGGTAATTGTGCATGTGGGTATGAAGATTGTACACGAAACTGGCAAATGTGCATGTGGGTATGAAGATTGTACACGAAACTGGCAATTGCGAACGTGGGTATGAAGATGATGCACGAAAGTGGTAATTGCGCGTGTGGGTATGAAGATTGTGCACGAAATTGGTAATTGCGCATGTGGTTATGAATATTGTATACGACATTGGTACTTGCACTTGTAGGTATGAAAATTGTACAAGATATCAGTAATTGCATATGAAGGTATGAAGATTGTATGCGGAAGTTGTAATTGCGCGTATGGGTGTAAAGATTGAACACGAAATTGGTAATTACGCATGTGGGTATGAAGATTGTATACGAAGTATGCAATTGCGCATGTGGGTTGACGATTTACACGAATGTGGTAATTGTGCATGTGAGTATGGAGATTTTCCACGAAATTGGTAATTGTGCATGTGGATATGAAGATTAATACGAAATCAGCAATTGCGCAATGATGATGTGGGTATGAAGATTGTGCACGAAATTGGTAATTGCGCATGTGGTTTTGAAGATTGTATGCGACATTGGCAATTGCGCATGTAGGTATGAAAATTGTACAAGATATTGGTAATTGCGTATGTGGGTATGAAGATTGTACACGGAATGCGGTAATTGCGCATGTGGGTGTGAAGATTGAACACGAAATTGATGATTATAAATGCGGGTATGAAAATTGTATACGAACAATGCAATTGCGCATGTGGGTTGACGATTTACACGAATGTGGTTCATTTAATTGTGCATGTGGATATGAAGTTTACACGCTTTGGTAATTGCGCATATGATTATATAGATTGTACACGAAATAAGTAATAGCGCATGTTGGTATGAAGATTGTACACAAACTTGTTAATTGCGCATGTGCGTATGAAGATTGTACACCAAATTGGTGGTTGCATATATTGTTATGAAGATTGTACTGCGTGTGTGGTTATGAAGATTGTACACACAAATATACTGAGGGACTTTAAAAACGCACCATTTTACATTCTCTGTCTCTTCCGCATGATTAATTTGATGATGTTTTCTTTATCATTTTTTATCCTCTTTCAAAATGGACCATGGTTTGCTCATGCTGTCCATTCTGACGTAATATCGACGTAAGTGTTTTTCAACAATTGTCGTCTGACAAATTTGATTTTGATTCAATTTGAAAACAAACACTTTTAGGTGGTAGCCAGATGTTTTAACAAATGGAAAAACACAAAAGTTTTCAGAAATAATCGTTTTATTACACTCCCACGCGCAGCGTTTCTTTGCTGACGTCAGGCTTAAATTTTCAAACATCAATTACAGACGAGTGACGTCCGCGCATGTCGCGATACTTTTGTCTTTTATGCAACTGATTGAGGAGTATCTGTTGGCAACAAAAAGATTTTGATTACTCGTGATCCTTAGGATATAAACGGCCAATTACGTCAAAAATCAATGACGTCATGTAGACGTAATGAACGTTGTCAGAGGCCTAAAACTTCATGATTTGATTTTGTCTTTCCTTTTGCTTTCAAGAACAAACATCGGTTCGAAAACTTTTTTTCGTTCATAATGGAAGGTATGGGGACTCTGTGACTTTTTGAATTTGAGTTGTCTCAGAATTATCGCGACGTCACGGCAATCATAAGCCACAGCGTTTCGATTTTCTTATTGAATGCAAGCTCAATGACGGAACTTGTCAATTTTATTTTTCACATAATGAAAATATCAAATTTTCGACATAAATTAGCATTTAAGCAGGTGGTGCGTTTTTAAAGTCCTTCAGTAGTAATTGCGCACATGGATATGAGGATTGTGTACGCAATCGGTTATCCCGCATGTGGGTATGAAAATTGTATGCGAACTATGTAGGCTAACTGTGGATGTGGGTATGAAGATTGTACCCAAAATCGGTAATGGCGCTTGGTGTATGAAGATTGTACACAATATCGGTAATGGCGCATGTAAGTATGTACCTGGAATTGGTGATTGATCTTGTGGATATGAAGAGTATGAACGAAATCGGTAAGGGTACATGTGTATATCAAAATTGTACCTGAAATTGGTAAATTGCGCGTGTGGGTAGGAAGATTTTACATAAAATTGGTAAATGCGCTTGTGGTAAGAAGATTGTAAACGAAATTGGTTATTGCGCATGTTGGTATGAAAACACGAAGTTGGTAATTGCGCATATGGGTATGAAGATTGCACACGAAATTGGCATTTTTTACATGTGGGTATGGAGATTGTACACGAAATTGGCAATTGCGCGTGTGGGTATGAAGATTGAACGCGAAGTTGCTAATTATAATTGCGCTTGTGGGTATGAAGACTGTACACGTAGTTGGTAATTGCGCATGTGGGTGTGAAGATTGTTAACCTAATAGTTAAATGCGCATATGGGTATGTTATGCGTTTTTGTACGTTTTTTTTTTGCATTGTATGTGAATGTTTCGGGTTTTGTCGAGGCTAAATAAATGCCTATTTATATATGAATGTTTTAGCATTCAGTCAACTATTTTAAAACGTTTTAAGAATGCTTTTGCTGTTATAGAGAGAGCCTTCTTACTCAGTTAATATTATTTTTTCCTGAACAAATGCCAGTAATGTGTTGTGTGTTGTGTTGATGCTTTACGTCCCAGTTAACAATTTTTCAGATATGTCAGCCTGGTTAAACCAGTACTAAGTAGAGCATAAAGCGTCTTGTTTAAGAAAGGCACATTGCCTCCCTCCTATGAGTCTCGAACTAGCGATCCTACGCTCTCAAGTCTAACACTCTGCCTCTGAGCTACTGTGCTCCTCACAAACTTTGTGGAGCTCAAGTCCCCCGATCAAATGTTAAAGCCAGCGGTTTTTCAGAATCTGTCTCAGTTTGGTTTGACAATTGATAGGCCTATCATGTACAGTCGAATCTCGAGAATTTGAAGTCCTTGGGACAAGATATTTTATTTCGAATTATCAGGGGGTATATTGCCACCAAAAATGTTATACATGTATAAATAGCCGCCAATGAAGATTATTATCAGGGTGTATTCCTATCAAATCTTAAGTGATCGGCGCGTAAAAGTCAAGAAATGTTTCAAGGAGACGTTTCTTTTACTGTGAATACTCCCCCATCATTCACGATTATTCAGCGAGGGTCTTTTTGTCCGTCGAAGCACTTTTGATTGGCACGATTCAATTAAAGCAGGTCCAGTCTTTTGTCCGAACCCAGTAATTTTAATGGCTTGAATTACCTCTCGATAGTTTATTTTGATGTGTGCCTTATCTCAAGTAAATAAAAACTATAATGCGTCTTCAAATCGGATATATCACGCAAAACGGTATTTTGCAAAATGCAAAAGGTCCCAATTTGTACAAATAAAGCATATAATCAATTAATGCTACTATGCACAGCCCACGCTGTCCGCAACGGTAGTTTTATCCCGAGTTTCAAACATTTGAACTCATCACTAACCATCTGTGGACATAATCTGTCATTTGGCGTAGCTCCCATTACGCAGTTACGCACGTGCGTATAAAAATAGTAGCATTCAAGGGAGGTCACCTAATGTGGTATAATTCATTTTCCATACCATAAGAAACTGCTCTTATAGGAGAGAATTCGCTCCCTCTAGGAGCAAATTCTTTCCTTTAAGAGAAGTCCCCATAATAGGGACAAAGTTGAAGAGAATAACTGCTTGTTCCAGTAGTCTCCCTTTGATGTGCGTAACTTTTTCAGCGTTCTGGCTAAGCCATTGTGACTGCCTTTATAAACACCTGTGCCAGCAATAGTTGCGATTGCTACACTCCGGCAAACTATACCCGTAATTTAGTACCTAGTCCTAATTGTGTATGTGGTGCAATAGAAAACAATAAACATTATCTTTTAGATTGTCATCGATATGTTAATGCCAGAGATGAGATGCTAAACATTATCAATAGATATACAAACGTTACAGCTGACATTCTACTGTTTGGAAACACGGATCTCCCAGTTCAGATAAATGAAGAATTTTTCAAAGCTGTACATGCTTATATTCGCAAAACCAGGAGGTTCACGTCACAATTCCCATAATTATTTTGCTTGTAGCACTTCAGTCTCTCACTCATTCTTTCTTTCTTTCTTTCTCTCTCTCTCTCTCTCTCTCTCTCTCTCTCTCTCTCTCTCTACAGCATTTATCCAGTTACCTCAGTATGTTTGTTGAGCTATTATTTTATTATCTGTATATTACCGGAAGTAAAAATACTTGCTCTTTTATAGCAGGAGATGATTAGTATAAGCATTTATGCTTGTTTTCAAATCATGTTGATCGTTTCTCTGTTTATCATGCTATTGTATACTTGTAATTGAATTGAAGTTAATAAAATATTGTTCACACTAAACTAAACCTGAGTTTTCAAGAAAATGCCAAAACAAAAGTGTAAGCCCTTACACTGTTGTTTTGTCGGCGTTTTCTTGAAAACTTGAATCTCGATTTAAAAAATACTTTGAAAACATAATGCATGGTTATTTTCAGAGACAACTGACTCAGAACATTTAATTAGTATGTTGAAATTTGAATTGAAAACTTCAAAAAACGAAAGTCGCAAATTTACCATTTTTCAAACAACTACATACGGAAACCAGAATAGCAATTTGTCAATGTATATTCCATTTGCCAAGATCGTCATTGAATCTGAAGTCTGGCCCACCGTCAATTTCATGCATTTCTTATTGCAAAATGACGTTTTCATCGTTCGGCATGACAAATGAATTTAAAATTGTCTCACTGAAACGCAGACTTGCGTAAAACTTTCGATTTCGACCATTTCAAATTAAATAAGCTGTACAAGGTATTGTTCTGAAAAGTTCACACATGGTGCGTTTTGTTTAAAAACAGAATATTGAACTCGTTTAACACAATCAAGCTTTTGTAGTAACTTGTTTTCCTAATGCGTAGGAAGGTTCCTTCAAGTACATTTTAGCCCTTTCCTTCATGAATATTCATGCTAAGCTCCACCCACTATGAAAAATATATAAATAAACTTTCATGCTGGAACATAGACATTACTTGTCAGGTCCACTAGTGTCATATTTCCATAAGCAAACAGAGTAGACCCTGATCAGGCAGCTCTTTGCAAGAGTTTCCTGATCTGGATCTACTTTATTTGCAAAAGCGTTAAAAGGCATCTTCATAAGGTAAAGGATTAAGAAATTTATTGTTATCCGTTGTTGTCAGGTTATTAAAAGTATTGGTCAATGTGCATACTAGTTTCGACTGCGCTTTGGTTTTGAAATGTAAAGCGACTGAAAACCGGATACCAGCGATTAGGCAATTTTGTACATTGCCGTTTTATTATAGAAAAATCAGCATTTTTGTCGGAATTGGGCGCTGCGATTGAAACTGAAGTTAGGCAATTTTGTACATTACATTTTTATTGTAGAAAATTCGCATTTTTGTGGGAATGGCGCCGCTGCGATTGAAATCGTAATTAGGCAATTTTGTACATTGTATTTTTATTTTAGAAAATTTGCATTTTTTGTGGGAATGGCGGCGCTGCGATTGATTTGTCCATTGCGTTTTTATTGTAAAAAAATCGCGTTTTTCTTTTTATGTGGGAATGGCGCCGCTGCGATTGAAAGTGAAGTTAGGCAATTTTGTACATTGCATTTGTATTGAAGAAAAAATGTTTTTTTTTTTGTTGGAATGGCGGCGCTGCGATTGAAACTGAAGTTAGGCAATTTTGTACATTGCATTTCGTAGTCGCATTTTGTGGAAATGGCGGCGCTGCGATTGAAATTGAAGTTAGGCAATTTTATACGTATCATTTTTATTGTAGAAAATTCGAATCGTTATGGGAATGGCAGCCTTACTATTCAAACTGAAGTTAGGCAATTTTGTACATTGCATTTTTTTGTATAAAATTCGCATTTTTGTGGGAATCGCTGCGATTGATTTGTACATTGCATTTTTTATTGTAGAAAATTTGCATTTAGTTGGAATGACGGTGCTGCGATTGAAATTGACGTTAGGCAATTTTGTACATAGCATTTTTATTGGAGACAATTCGCATTTTTATGGGGATGACAGCGTTGCGAATGAAACTGAAGTCAGGCAACTTTGTACATTGCATTTTTATTGTAGAAAATTCGCATGTTTGTGGTTGATTTTTATTGTAAAAAATTCCCATTTTTTTTGTTTTTTTGTGGGAATGGTGGTGTTGCGATTGAAACTGAAGTTTCAACATTAATTTCCAGCCTCATCGAGAAGGAGATGTTTCCATATTGACATCAACTCTTAATTGGTGTATCCTCTTTTTATTAACAAAACTATTTGTCATTCTTTGAGCTGTGGTATAAACAAAAGTGTTTGCTATCCTTATATACTATCAACAAAATTAGTTGCTATTTTTAGATGTAATATTAACAAAATAATTGGCTATTCTTTGAGACGTGTTATCAGCAAATATTTTTGCTATTTTTTTTGAGATATGATATCGACAAAATTAGTTGCCAATCTTTGAGATGTGAAATTAACAAAAATTTAGCCATTTTGTAGATGTGGTATTAACAAAATTATTTGCTAATCTTTGCTATTCTTAGAGATATGATATCAACAAAGCTTAGCTATTCTTTGAGATATGATATCAACAAAATTAGCTGCCATTCTTTGAGATGTGATATATTTACCTTGTAACGTTTAAGTTTTAAACTACTTTCTATAGTTCTGTTTAGCTGTTGCAATCGCAAAAAGGTGCAAAAATATGAAAATGTGCAATTTGCACAAGTTTCATATTTTGTACATTTTTTCTTAGTATATCTCTGAATGCCCCATGTTTATTGTTGAAAATGATTGAACTGAACCCAACTGAAGCACCAAAACAAATCCGTATAGAATGAGAAAAAAATGCGATTCATTAAGTTAATTCATATGTCAATGAAAAATAAATACTTGATGTATGACAAAAAGTTTACCTGAACTTGTCTTTCCGTTTCAGTTTTCCTATACCTCTCCATCCTACAATTTCAGAACAATAACAACAAAATCATGCGTTTTCACCTTCTTTAACACCAAACGCCATTGTAGTCATTTAAACCTGCCGAGAGAAAACGAGCCTTATCACTTACGTCCGTCGGAACCAGTGACATATATTACACTGGTCGGACCAGTTATGTTGTAATTGCGCTTGCTAAAGTCATTTCAGAAACGTGTTATTTTTTTAAATCAAAACACGAGCTGTAAAGCAATGATTCAGATTAGCCTGCGAATTCGCAGGCTAATCTGAATTTTTGCGTCACCCACTTGTCATAAGATTCATTTTGAGGCGATGGGGCTAATTTGATGTTCTCCGCCCCATTCACGTGTGTCATAAAGAATTTAACGACAACGGTGAAACTCGAGATTTTTCTCCTTCAAGCAAAAACTATTGTATTTTATTCTTTTTCGCAATATAAAATTCGAAATAATGTTGTATATGCAAACAAGGCATAGCTTATATCGTATTTACGAAACTTAATGAAAGTTGGGTGGACTTTAATTGAGTTAGACGGCAACAAAAAACTCTTTACTAAAATTAAAGGCATTTAAGAATCGTTATTTTAATGAGAAACAGCAGGTTGCGCATCGCAGTTTTTTTCTTTTTTATTTCGTAATTTGGACAACTGTAACGTACCCGTTTTAGTCATAGACGCATGTATAGCTTCAACCGCTCACCAAATCACTTTTAAAATTTTAAGCAATTCAACGAACGAATCACACGTAAAATTTTAAGTAAGTTAAGAATTTACGGGTGATTTGTTGAGCGATAAAACTGACAATGTGCACACCGTTCATGGTATGATTCCCTCCAATAACGATGTGGGCCAGAGCACTTTTTCTAACCTAAAAATGTTTATGACATTGACTGAAAAATATTTGAGCCGCGCCATGCGATAATGTGTCTTCGGGAGATTAATTACGTCATGAGATATGACGTCGTAAAGTCTGACGTAATTATTTCGCGCCGCGCGTAATTAAAGAGAGCGTCATCAATGATTAGGACAATTTAGACAAGTCATGTTTCGAATAAAATGCGATTAAAATCAAGGAATTTTAGGCCGATTGTATTCTGTTGTAAATTAGTCATGGTCTGATCCAGCACGGGTTCCTGGTGAAAAATAAACTGTCCAAAAAGATGCGGCTTGGTAAACGCTAATTGACCCTCAAGCCTCAACATCTTTGCACTCCAAAGACATTCTAATAAAAAAAAGAATCAAATAAAATAAAATAAATTAAAATTAAAGAATTAAAAGATAAATAGATAAATAAATAAACGCCGGATACATCCCAGCTTTCCTTAATCTACCAACCAGTGTGTCTGAACCTTTCGTATTTGGACGGCAATTCCGAACGAAAGCAGTTTCCGGTACACAAAGCCG
This sequence comes from Loripinus fragilis, assembly GCA_964019695.1. Lineage (NCBI taxonomy): Eukaryota > Metazoa > Mollusca > Bivalvia > Lucinida > Lucinidae > Loripinus > Loripinus fragilis. The sequence goes on from OZ026528.1 coordinate 11,869,282, forward strand.
CATTTACGATTGGGCAAAGGCTCCAACGAGATTGCTAGATGCGCAGACTTGTTTGAATCTTTGCTGAGTGACCGTGGGTGAAATAAACTAAAGTCTCACGAGGTAGCTTTCATGTATAAAAAAGAAGTATAATACACGATTAAGTCTCACACGAGAAACAATATTTATTATTTGTCACCTTGTTACGTCGCCGTTAAGATCAATGTACATGTATTACCAGATTTCTTGCAAAAATAGTTGTCGCAAAACTATTGAAGCTACAATGATGAAAAAAGCACCAAAATAAAGCAAATTGATATACGCAATAAACATTTTTATAGCTGTTTCCTTGTGTCTGTTGATTTCTTATGGCAGCCATTTAAACACACGGAAAAATTAAAAATGTCATTTTTTCGGTGACGTTAACGAGAATCGTGATAAAAAATCATTAACTATTAAACGTTTTTCTACTTTTGAAGTGTAATTATTTTCATGTTTATTGAGTATTGCTTTTTTCTATTTGTTCTTCATACCTGTAAGTTTTGTAAAATTGCATCCATTAATTTTGTCATGGTAGTTTATACCAAAAAAAAAAAAAAAAAAAAAAAAAAAAATCTTGAGGAGCACTGTTTGAAACGGCGACATCACTGATAAAATTAATTGTAATTTCTTTGAGTGGGAGAGAGTAGTATTACTACTCTCACTCCAAGAACTTTCAGCTTAATGAAACTAAACAATTGGAGAGGCAGTAACATTTTCCCCAAAGGTGCCCAATAGAAGTTGAAGTCCTCTTTCCCAGTAGCACCTATAACCCACGTACATGTGTATTGTCAACAAAGACGGAGATGCGGGATGAAACGCAGGGTAATGTTACTTTGTTTTCAAAATCAGCGTACAGTTCAACAATTTAAGAGCGGCGAACATTAACAAACTTAACCTACCTCCAATTCTCAACTTAGTATCTGGAGATGCAGCGAAGGCAGTGTACACACGGAGTTGTCAAGTCAAGACCTGCGCGATTGGGCCTGATTTAGAATTACACAATTCAAACTACATGTCCCACTTTTTATACAGCCAGAATCCCTTTCTTAAGCCTACGTGGGTACATAAAACTGGGGTAATGTGCACACTCAATAAACATGTATGCAAGAGGCAAGGGCACTCTACGCCGACATAAAACTACAAAATCGAAAGGAATAGGAATGAGTACCCGCACTGCCATAGCAACCAGATTTCTTTATGTCTTTATTGTTTTTGGTATGATTTTGTTGTTCGGAATAGACTGAAATCCTTTTTTTTCAGTGAGAAGTATCATACGATTAAGGAATGATGAGGCATTTTTCTCCGGATAGCAAAGTCGGGTACAATGAGGCAAATACGCAATCCTGCTTCTGTAGGCTGAGATTGTGAGCTCGAGCCACTGCCTGGTCAACATTACATCAAGATTATTATCCTCAATCATTGTCCCGGTTCAAGTAGGGTAGTTGTCAGTTACTGGCGAAATATGCATACGCTATAAACTGGTCGCCGTGATATGCCGCCGAGTGATAATGTTGTGAAATTATGTTAACCAATTTATATTAGCCTAGCGCCCTTTTTGTGTGACATGGGTAAACAGATTAGAACTAGATCAGACGCCGCACTGTTTGCTTAGCGCATTAAGCGAAATTGTAAATTACTACCCAACATCGAACTATCGAACTTAAACGCGATGGTAGAAAAAAGATTGCCCTAAAGCTAAGGAATTTACGCTCGCGAACGCTTGTAATATTTTGGGTCAGGTGTGGTACTTAATTGTAAGAAAATACCATCTGTTTTTAAGTTGCAACCTATTTAATTTAAATTTGATCTTATTTTTCCACAGAACATTTAACATGCCGATTCTGCTGTTTGTTTACTTGATTCTTTATGTCCCATCAACAATCTGTCAGTTATGTGGGAACGGGTCGTCCTGGGTTGAACCAGTACTAAGCTTGGATTAATGTGTCTTGCTCAAGGACACAACAAAGTGACGCTGGTGAAGCTCGAACCCGTGGTCCCTCCGTCTCGAGTCAAGCTCTCTACCACTGAGCCACTGCGCTCCCCCACTCTGCTGTTACAGTGCGAAGGACAGGCCCTGCCAAATGCCCGACAGGGCGTATATAGTATACAAAGTATCAAAACCTGCTTCAGGTCCCGAAGTTATAACATCTTTTGGTGCTCAACTCAACTGAGCATGGAATTTATGCTGTTCATAAATGTAAAGAAACGTTGGCATTTAAACAGTATATTTAAAATCGGAGAGTTTTTCCATGTAAACAGGAAAACATTTTCGTTCAAGTTAACATTTTAGTTTTCACGGGCATTTGAACATATAATGTCGCGGCCAGGTTTTTCAGAATTTCAAAGGTCTATGTGCAAATTTGTGCCCAATTGTATACGGAGATGTGTCCGTGATGACCCATATTTGTGCTGGCAAAATATTGGTGCAGGAAACTATCGCACCAGTCGACGGCTACTTCCATTTAGTGCACATTTTCAAGCGAAGGCTGACATGGCATGGTACCCCAAGGAATCATTTATGTCAAAATTGAAGAATACGAAAGAAATGAAGTACGTTTGACTTACGATTAAATTCAATTATTTTGTTTAACCAGCATCAGTAGGGGTACGCTACGTCGCTACCCAGTTTTATGTTAGTAACAGCGATGGTCGGATGAACTTCGCAACGTTGTGAATGACTCATCGTGACGTCACGCAACGTTAGTTCTAAAATCAACGTCAAACCGTCCAAAGTTCAAATTCCAATATCTTTTCTAATAATTTGAATATTTTGATCAAACAAAAACGAGTTTACTCTTCATATAATGACTTGTATAAAAATCACAGAATCTCAAAATGGCCAAATTTACCCCGAAGACACATTTTCCCATGGCGCGGCTCATTTAAATTGATGAAGGTATATCACACAAAAATCCTGATAGGCGAATGATATTCATGAAAGGATTTTTTTTAAACATAAATTCCTTATCTAATATGTTTTGCTTCAAGTTTCTGTTACACGTACAGCAACGACCACTCAAAAATAAACAAAACATAGGTCTTAAAGACAAATGGTAGCTTAATGAAGGTCGAAAGTATTGCAGAATGCTCTCATTCTGCAATACTTTTGACCTGCATTAAGCGATAATCGGTCTTGAAAACCAATTTTTGGTCTTTTTAAGTGACCGCTTAAGACAGGTTTTACTGTAACTATAAATCTCCATTACCTTAATAACAATTTGAAGAATTAAACTTGATTGCTATCTCATTGTCCTTTAGAGAAATGATACTTACAGTAGACTTTTCAGCCATGTTCTGAATGAAAATTCAACGTACAGTAAAACCTGTGTAAAACGGCCACTCAAAAATAGACAAAACAAAGATCTTAATGACAAATGGTAGCTTAATGTATTGCAGAGTGCTCCCCTTTGAACATTCTGCAATACTTTTGATTTGCATTAAGCGATACTTGGTCTTGAAAAACCAATTTTCTGTCTTTTTGAGAGTGGCCGTTTTACACAGGTTTTACTGTACATGTGTTGTAACTGAACAAATATACTGTTTCTGTATAAAACTCGTTTAATGTGATAAAAAATAAAATGGTAGTATGCTTGGCTCGAGACCGAGCGGCCGCGGGTTAGAGCCTCACCGGCGTCAGAGCAAGATACATTTATCCTAGCTTAGTACTGGTTCAACCTGGAAGACCCATCACTGTTTAACTGAAAGATTGTTGATGGGACGTAAAAAAATCAAATCAAACAAAAACAATAAAATCATACACCCCTGTCTTACATCGTGAAAATTGCACAAAAATATTTTGGATATAAAAGAATGCATGAGGGGGCCACAAGAGTAGCTGTGCATCGAATCAGAGTGCCTGAGACAACTCAACCATATTTGGATTTCAACGATTGAATATCTGCAACTTACAAAGTAAAGGGTTTGCTGTCTTAAATCTTAAAACAAATAGATACAAGCGGTCACATCGACCTAGTAACATAAATACAAAATATGATAATACCAGAATTGTAATCTATTATCTGGCAAGGGAGGGGGATGGGGTCCGGACACCCCTCCTGAAAAATGTAAGTTTCGTAAGGAATATTGGTATGGACACCCCCTCACCCCTGCAAAACCAGGCCTCGAGGTTATAAAACTTGAGTTTATTTTCAGACTCAAAATAAAGCGCAATGATTGGCTGCTTGCGTAGGTTCGGACCATTTTTGGGGGTTCAAAGTTTTTTATTTTCAGAAAAATTAATATATTTGGGTATGAAGATTTTTTTTTTTTGGGGGGGGGGGGGGCGGGGTCATCACAAAATTGGACTAGTTTTAGGGGTCATTTCTATGTATTCTAAGGTCCTATTAATGGTAAATGTACAGCATGGGAATATTTTTGGGGGTTGCAAAAATTTCAAAAAAAAAATCTATGGTGCTTAATAGTCCTGATATTTTGGGGGGCAAACAGTAGATGCTAGGCTCAAGCCTACGTATGCAGAAAGAATAAGAGTACCCCCCCCCCCCCCCCACAAACACACACACCTGGGGTATAGGGTTTTCTGAGGAATACTGCTTTTCTCGTCTGCTGAAATGTTTCAGAAGCCTCTATGGCAACAAGTGTGGACCCAGATCAGACTCAGTATGCTCTTGGTCCATGCTGTTTGCTTCTATCCTTAATTTGTCAGTAATGTTAGGAAATTATTGATAGCAGACGACTTCAGCAGACGACATTTTCAGATGCATTTTTTCTTGACGCTTTAAGAGTTAAAGGATAAGCGTCAATACATTTTACCCCTGGATCCCCCCAAACACACACACGCCCCCCCCCCCCCGCCCCCGACGAAACTTTCTGCATCCTTACATGAGTTGGTGTGTTCAGACAAAATGATGAACGAATACCTATACTCAACTACAAAGGAAACCCATCAGTCACTTCCTGGGACAATTATGGAAAACAGAATTAAAAAATGAATATATATTTATACCATATTCATTAACAATCAGTTCTGCATCAATTCATTGAATAATGTAACAGTTATACTTAAATCCGTTCATGCTGCTCGCCAGTGGAGAATGAATATCACGTTCTCGTCTAAATCAGTTCGCTGGAGTTAAATTCGTCAAAAACGGACATGACCCTCTCTAGCAGCTATAACTGCATCAAAACGAGGTCGAATCCAAAGCACGTAGCGTCGCACAACGTTCTTGGGAATCCGCGCCCATTCTTAATGGAGAGCAACTTGAAGCTGTCAAAGATTCCAAGGTTGAACTGAACGATCCCGGATGCATCGCCAGAGCTCATCTTACAGCTGCTCTATCAGATTGAGATCCTGGCTTACTAAACTAACACGGTTTGTTTTGTTTTCTGCACACATTTGATGGACTCGTCAGAGAGGTACATACCGGTTATTTGACGAAGTGAACTGATTTGGACGAGGAATCGAGGGACAACCAGTTGTCTGAAACTTGTCATTTTTAGAAATGACCACTTGTCTACACACTGGTGTACGGCATGAACTGGTTTAAGTAAAACTGTTACATTATTCAATAATTTGGTGCATAATTGACTGTTAAAGAATATGATATAAAGTATATTTTCATTTCTTAATTATTTTTCCATAATTGCCCCAAAAAGTAACTGATGGGTTTCTTTTGTAGTTGAGTATATATCGATCATTTGCAATTTGGTTTTTCTCGTTGATCGTCAACCAGTTAGTGTGAAAATCACCAAAGGTGGTCCAGTCAATGGTCACTTGTTTCGGACACAAATGTTTTATTCACGGTCAGTAATGTTCGTTTACTATTGACCACTAATTTACCCTATATTCGGCTGAACCCGCCTTGTCACGCAGAATAGACGGGCAATTTGATGAGATTACACGACTCGCAGGTGTACTCTATACTAACTGTGTGAGTCTGTCTGTCTGTCCGTCCGTTAGCAGCGAGTGAAGATGGTCATAACTCTTCAACCACATGGTATATTTCGTGTGAGTCCGTCCGTCCGTGACCAGTTAGTGAAAATGCTCATTACTCTTGAACCACATGGTATATTTCGTGTGAGTCCGTCCGTTCGTCCGTCCGTGGCCAGTTAGTGAAAATGCTCATAACTCTTGAACCACATGGTATATTTTGATCAAACTGCATAGGTTACGTACGCATGTCAACATTGTCTAACCGCTGGCATACGAGACTGTCTTTTGGGGAGGACGAGGCTTTGCTGAGCATCAATCCTGTTAGTAAAAATGCTCATAATTCTCAAGTTGAACCACATGGTAATCAAGTTAATTTGGATAAAATTTCGCATACATATTTATTATAACATTTATCACCAATGATGCTCATCCTTTCTTCAGTCTCGGAACTTTTAGAGCAGCACAAACTGATATTAACTTTAAATATCTACGTTCACCACGGGTCGTGCATATTACAATCAGATAAGTTCGGTTTTTCATCGCACATATAAACGAGCCTCTATCATCGGACCATTGGGATAGCGTTTCACTGGCGGTCCTATAGTTGCTCGGAGCTATGTGGTGGCTGTGTATGGCAGACGCACTATCACCCAAGCTTCCCCTACACACATCACACCGAGTAGGCGGCAATCGAAAACGCCAATACTATCGAGGAACGGATATCAAAAATCAAACCCCTCAATCTCGAGCCGATGACTCTACCACTGAGCCAATGGGCTCCTCTCAGTCTTTTAGTTAGATATGGCCCCTGCGATGTGAATGGGACTTAAACATGAAAACAACAAGATTATTTGCTCTGAATGCATGGGGGTAACAACATGCAGTTTGATTAAGTTAATGAAATGATCAGTGCCCAGGGTTAAAGGCCCTTAACCAACAATGGGTACAAACGTCAAACGTACAAACGCTCCTCTGGCGACAAATGACAATCGAAAACACTGTTACTATCGATTTTTTATCCGCGTTCGTCGATTGTTGATAACGTTTTCGATTGCCGCCTATCCGGTGTGATGCAGTATGAACAAAGGTTATGGCCAAGCCAGATTGGCAAAAATATGCGTAAACCTATGACAAGCAGCGCTATTTCATTGACTGATCTAATTGTTTGTTTGTTTGTGTGTGTTGATGCTTTACGTCCCAGTCGATACTTTTTCAGTAATGTCGGGAGTTTTCCTGTTTCCTGGATTGAACCATAACTAAATAGAGAATATTATTATATACGTGTACCTGTATTTGTATACCCTTCACATGGGTGATACATGTAGTTGAAAGTTTCCAAAATCCTGAAACTTATGGAATTCAAATCTTATAAAAGTGTGTAGAATACAACAAAGGTTTCAGATAACCGATATGATCTTGGAGTCAAAGGTCAAGGTCACATATTTAATACCTGTCTACGACTCGTATCCCGCATTATTCTTTCACGCGTATATATGACGTTATGGCGACGTAATGACATTCGAAAGTTTGACGTTAACGACATTTTGTTTTGAGAAATCAAGTGTAAGAAAAGGGATATCTAATGTTTAAGCGACTTTATTATGCTGAAATCATGTAAAACATTCAACAATAACGATTACAAATGTTTGTTTCATTGCATTAACACTAGTCGGGTCCCTCAGACGATGTTTGAACACTTGGCCTAACGGCCTCGTGTTCAAACAGCTTCCTCGGGATCAGGCAAATGTTAATGCATTTATAAAAACAGAATAATGTCAGAAAAAAGGTATATAATAAATATATTATTATAATAGTAACTTGATCTGGCGTACAATGTCATGTCGAGTGGATGAGGTAATACCATTGGACCACCCTCGACCCTTCGCGTCTCGGGTGATCCGATGGTATGACCTCATCCACTCGACATGATACAGTACGCCAGATCAAGTTACTTTTACAATAAGGTGTATGGAGTCAACGGTTAAGGTCGAGTATACTTAACATCTGTCTTATATTTTATAACGCTTACTTCCCTCTATGATCTTGAAGTCAAAGGCCAATGTCAAATATACTTAAATCCTGTATCTGGCTTGTTAAGCAAACTCCTCTTTTATTTTCGTTTGACCGCGGGAGTTCATATTTAGCACAATAATTGCGTAAATAACAACGAAAATTCAAGGTCACTACTACGACATAGGAGTCAAAGACAAGGTCAAATATGTTTTACGGCTCATAACGCGAATTTCTCTTACATATTTGATTGAGATTGTTCATATTAAGCACAATGACTGTTTATGGTGTGTAGATTATGATACAGTTTCCAGATTACCAATATGCCCTTTGGGTCGAAGGTCAAGGTCAGATATACCTAAAATCTGTCATAAAGCTCGTTAAGCGAACTCCTCTTTCATTTGTTAAACTAGGATGTTCATATTTGATAAAATCATGCCTTTTATGTGTATATTGCACCCCAAGTTTCAAGTCACCTATGGCAATGTGCAATAAGAGTCAAGGTCAATGCCAAATTTACCAAAAAACTTGATATGGCTTGTAACCTGAACTCCTCTTTCAAGTTTTGATCGACGGTAATTTAAAGCAGCAACTCGGAAAAACAATTGAGGGATATTATATTTCTTTTTAATCTTTAATACATTTGAGAAAACAATTTCCTTACAAAGTAATTTTGTATCTGATAGAAATGCCACGATGCAATCCAGCAAAATGAAAAAAAAATGAAATTTACGGGTCGTTAATTATAATACAGTACCTCGCCAGATCTAACAACCCTCTTTACCGAAAGTTCACAAGCAATAAATTCTAATTTTACATGTTTTGCTGCAAACTTGACCTGATCATTGCTTACGTTCTAATTCTGGCCACAGGCAAGTTTTCACACCCGTTTTCAGTCATTGCACCTAAAACGCGACAATGTATTTAACTAAAATGCGCAGATATGGCATACCCAAGCCAATATGCCAACAGATTGGTTGTAAAACATTGACAACGACTATAAAATTAGGTGGCATGCTTTTGATTGAGAGCCAGCAAAAATTTTGGAGCCAGTCATTAAGGAATACAAACGATAAAAATGGGGTTTAATCATTTTTAAATATTTGAGACTTTTTTTCAGTACAGAGGGTTAGAGCATTTGAAAACTGTACTGTACTTTAATTATTGAAGCCTGGCTTAAGTCAAACCACCATTTCGATTGCAGGTATCTGAAATTATTGAAGGCATGTTCATTTAGCTTTGTTTTTATTGTGTTGAATGCTAGAGATAGAAATTAATCTAAATATCCTTCAATTGCCTTTCCTAGGCTGGGTATATTAACCCCTTAAAGCGCCACCTACAATTTGCAGCAGACGCCAATTTCAAATTTTGCTGTTTTTTTTTTTCAAAAATACCAAATAAAGCATGATATTTCGTGAGAATTGTCTCCTGGCAGACAATTCTCATGAAAGATCATACCTTATATCTTTCGAAAATTAGGAAAGATGTCGCATAAATTGTCGTCTGCTGTAGTCGTGATTGGCGCTTTAAGGGTTAAGCATTATCACAGTATGTAAACTGAAATAAACATCCTGTACCGTTCCTCCGCTAGCTCACGCCTTATGAACATGAATAACAGCACTCGTGCGTAACCAGTAGTCGGAAAATGCGTGTATTTAGGTACATGTACACGTTTCGATTTATATTGTTAGCGATACAGACAATACACATTCGAACAAGGTAAGAAAAGCCATTTTATCTATTTTATTCCGTTTTATTTCATGATTTTAAGGGTTTCCTCCTTTGCATTTCGCTTTCTTAAAAAACGGCTTGCTCACAATCAGAGCCGTTCTGTGTCGAAAACGAGCTTAAATGCCAGATTGCACGGTTTTAGTGGAATTGGCAATCACATGTATACATGATTACATGGTTGTAACTGTAACAGTTACTTAGATCTATGGAAAAATGAATTTTAATAGGTGGGCCCTCGCAATTACAGCTGTACCAACAACTCTTACATCACGATTTCCGACAACTGGTTACGCACGAGTGCTGTAATTCATAATGTATAAGCCGTGAGCTATGAGGAACGGGTACAGGATGTTTATTTCAGTTTACATACTGTGATTATGGCAGATTACAACGGAGCTCTTCGAATACGGATATTACCTTCGTTTCAAAGGTCAAGGTCAAATATACTAAAAAAAATTGTCTATGGCCCGTAATGCTAACTAGACTTTCATTTTCGATGGAGGGTGTTCATATTTGGTACAATTATTGCCGATGGCGTGTAGATAACAAAGAAATATCCAGATCCAGATCACTGCTATAAACTTGGAGTCATGATTCAAGGTCAAATCTGCTTAAAATCTATCTCAAACTCCTCTTGCATTTTTTTCGAGGGTGTACACTTTTGGCACGACAATTGCCTATGGTTTGTAGATTACAACACTAGTTTCTGATCACCGATATGACCTTAAAGTCAAAGGTCAATGTTAAATAGATTTTAAATCAGTGCTACGGCTTGTAACGCGAACACCTCTTTCATTTTTTGACCGAGAGAAGTCATATTTAGCACAAATATCGATTATGGTGTGTAGAATGCAAAAAAGTCGCAATCACTGCCATGACCTTGGATTTAAAGTTCAAGGTCAGATGTACTCAGAATCTGTCTTACGAAATGTCATACTATCCTGTGTTTTATGTAAGTGTGCATATTTGGGATGACCCATGGGTGATAGTTCAAAAATTTCCAAAATCCTGAACTTTAAAAAATCAGACTTTTAAACTTGCTGTATGCCTCCAAATTTTCAAAAATTCCAAGTTTAATGGTCAAATACCTTTAGATAAACTTAAACTAAATTAGATAAGCTATTATTACCTGCAGACTTCAGCATTTTGAGGCTGACTTTCTATGGAAAGTCAGCCTAAAAATCCTGAATTCAGGAATTACCCTGGAAACTTTCACCCATGGATGACTCCATTATACCATTCACCCCGTTCAAGTGTGTGTGTTTTTTTCTTTAATTTTTGTAGACTTCAGTCAGCCTTTAAACGTCATATACTACAGGTGAGTAAATGGAGCATAAATTATCAAGATGTATCTGTAAAAAACTTGCATCAGTAAAATAATAATTCATTTTTATCTGAAATAATGATCACCAAAACATAAACAGTATTACTTTTATCAAAAATCATGCGCGGATCCAGAGAGGGGGACTGAGTTCCGGACCCCAGGAAGTAACAAATATGTAGATTTTCTTAGGAATACTAGTATGGGCCTCCTGAAAACCACAAATGAGCCACAACATGAGATGTTCAATAATGTGGTATGAGCGACCAGCAAAGGCTCAGACCAGCCTGCGCATACGCGCAGTCTGATCAGAGCCTTTGCTAGTCGCTTGAATATTCTATGACTCTTACGCTACTGACTTAACATCATTTGGAGTTTATAAACTTAAAAGGAGGTTACACATGCTCGTCTGCATCTACACATGTGAAAACACCACATTGTTGGAAATCACATGTCACGGCACAAATTGATGCTACCCAGCCAGCATTCAATGTCGGGCCGATGGTGGTCGGTTTTATTTACTGGGTATGATTTTCTGATCCTGATGACATGCCTCGATAACCTTTCCATTAATTCTATCGATATGTTTTGAGACAGAGGTTCAAGCATTCTCGGTGTGCCAAATGCTTGGAGCTGTTGTAAACCTCTGATTTTTTTTCATTAAGGTAGTACCGGACCCATGTTAAAAGATAACCGAATGTTGTTTTTTATATAAAAGTAAGAGTTATCTTTATAAATTGTCTTAAGACCTACAAGTATTGATACCTATTACTTATCAACATACTGATAAGTCCCGTTCTACCTTAATCAAAATTTTCATTTGGGGAGGTTGATCGTCAGATTTTTGGTCGGAATTTTATTTCAACGGCTACGCATCAGCGGAACCGTAAAATGTGATTTCCGAACTTATAAACCTTTTTCAAGCATACAGGTTCTGAGTACAGGTTAGTAGCTAGATAACATCTTGCGGTTACTAGATGTTTTACCGTTACGGCTGCCATTTACTTTTACAACTTATTTTCCGTTACAAATGAAGACAAATGATTTTCCCCAAACAAATAAAATCTTCTGTACTTTCTGTCATGATTAAACAAAAAAATGAACACAGTAATCAGCCTGTGTCCTTAGAGAAGAAATACGAGTTTAAATTTCTCTTTTGCACTTGGCCAACGTTCATTCCATTTTCAAACATTAACCTCTACCGCCTCTACCCGAATTTATTTATTCTGACATTCAGTAAAAATCAGACTGTTTGTGTGTATAGGATATTATATATTATGGGTTAATGCGGAATTTTGTGAAGGAAACTAACCTTGTTACAACATACTACCCCGTAACGGTAGGGAACCGTATTTACCGTTACGAGGTATTTACCGTCAACGGTGTAGCCAGAACGCTGAAAAAGCTACGTACATCAAAGGGAGACTACTGGACCAAGCAATGATTCTCTTCAAGTGCATCACTTTTTCAAATGGAACTTCTCTTAAAGGAAAGAATTTGCTCCCAGAGGGAGCGAATTCTTTCCTTTATGAGCAGTTCCTTATAGTATGGAAAATCACTTCTATCACATTAAGTGACCTCCCTTGAATGTTACTATTTTTATAACGCACGTGCGTAACCTGCGTAATGGGTGCTACGCCAAAGTCCGTTGTCAAAGAAACTATTGTCAGAAATAATAGCTATTTCAAAATTATGTGCTTCAAGTGCCCTTTTTTCATACGCCATAAAAAATTAGGTATAGAGATGTTGATCTTTTAAAAAAGTATATCAAAAAGTCACTTAGTTAAATATTCACCCATATACACTCAAGCGAATAATGAACACGATACGAGTATGTCATTTTTCATACAAATTATTTTTTAAAAAATAATCTCTGATCTGGTTATCTACACAATAACCGTATGAAATTTCATTCAAAATGATGCAAATTTAATGTTATGTCAAGGCAGGTCAATATGCCATTTATCAGTCATATGACCTAGCATGTCTTAAGGAATTACCTCCTTTAAATGAGGTAATTGTTCTTTGCCGTAATGTCTTGCAAATCGGAGAGGGGATACATGTTCCTGTCAAATTTGATACAAAACATTACCCTTAAAATCCTGTGCTATTTTTATTTTGATGACTGTTTGTTAAACTGACATTAGTCGGGGAACCAAGGTAGAAAAAATGCTAACCCTTGCACCCGAAAGGTATACAGCTGGATTTTGTATGGTTGCAAAGGTAATTCCATGGTGTATCTGAAACCACTGTATAGCAGACTCGATCGACTTGCACAACGCCAGAGCAGTCAGCTTTCTACGGAAGCCCAGCAAAAACATGTCAAAATATTATTTTTCAAAATGTTATATATCTTTATCAAAAAAGTTAAGGATTGAAAAATATTGAGTTTATGTAATAATACAACGTCGGCGTAGACCTCAGAAGCAGGGGTGGTCGTCTAAAAATACTGCTTATTGATTTTTAAAGCATGTAGATTAGGGCACCCCCATTTTGAAATTAAATTTATAGATTTCTTTTCCTCAAATCTCGTTAAAACTGCATTTATTGCCCCAAGACATATTTGGTAATTATTTATATATCGCTTGGAAGCATATCTCGTAAAAATTTGTGTGCTTACTTATTCACTTTTGTCCTCCCGCTGGAGAGGTCTGAATTGCATATTTTTTTACATAAATAAATAATTTTTTAATTGAATGTGTTTAAACACTGCAAACAGTTAGACCGACGATTGGGACATACTTTAAGACAATTCATTTTATTTTCTATGGCAAACTAGAAAAGGTAGCTGTAAAGTAAAAATATGAAACCACGATAATTTGATTCTTAGTAATTTCGTTCATGCCAGCGGGTGCGTAGTTAAATACCAGGACAACTTAAGAGCAGTTTAACACATAAATAAAATTTATCAAGGTTTAAAGCATGTTTGTCTTCCATATTTACAGCAGCTTTGAAACAGAGGGTCATTGTAGGGACCAAGGGGATTTTTATCTACTGAAAACAATAATTTCATTTAACAGTGGTAAAATAAGTATAAAAACCCGTATATTATCATATCACCATGGGAAACCTGTCTGTCCCCATCAGAGATGCAGAAATGTAACCACATAGTACTTGTAAAGACAAAAATGTCCCTAAGAAGATTGTTTTGGTGCACAAATGACTGCCCATACTTTAAAATGCATTTGATAGTGTATTATTGTATTATCTAACAGTCAAACGGCTTCTCATACCCATCTACCAGATAAGAATGCGTAATGGAAAATAAGTTTTTTTGTTATTTCTCAACCAAAACCTATGTTGTGGGTATTTAAATGGACTTATTAAATGAGACGGTTCTTTTGAAGACCAAAAGCACGCTCTTTAACTTATTGAAAAGTGAAACATCACAATTTCTATGCTATGAAAGAGTGCTTAACATGACCTATGTGGCATACAAAAATGCATTTTTCCTCGAAATGCAATTCTGGTCGCATTGCTATACAGTGGTTTCATATCAAGCACTATTTAGACTATCAGTATACAAAATTCCAGCCGTATACCTTTCAGGTGCATAAAATGTGTGTTTTTGCACGATACGCGACTTTGGTTCCCCGACTACATGTTATACATGTATCGGCATTTTTAGAACGTCCGTCTATCTGTCTTTCCGTTTGTCAGTTTTGCTCGTAACTCGAACTTCATTTTCTTTCGGAGGATGTTCATATATGGCACAAATATTGCAAATGGGGTGTAATTAACAAGTGGCTACAATTCAGATCACCCATATGACCTTGGAGTCAAAGGTCAAGGTCACATATACTAAAACCTGTCTAACGGTTCGTAAGTCGAACTATTTTATTTTGACCGAGGGTATTTATATATGCACAATGATTGCCTATGTTGTTTTTTTATTTTTTCAGATCACCCAAATTCAAGGGCAAATATACTTAAAATCTGTCAAAAGCTGTCTTGCGGCTCGTAACGGGAAGTCTTCTTTCATTTTTTTATCGAGGATATTCATATCTGGCACAATGACGGCCTTTGGGGTGTAGGGCAAAATATGCTATTCAGACCATCGGTATGACCTTGAAGTCTATAGTCAAGGTCACATATGCTTAAACCCTGTCTACAGTTCGTAACGCAAATTTCTCTTTGACCGATGATATTTGGCACAATGAGCGTCTATAGTGTGTAGATTACAACAAGAATGAAGATCAAATCAAAAAAGAAAGTGCTAGAGTTGCAACAAAATTTCGCATTGCAAGTCTTTGGTAATTATTCCAAACGCTAAAGGGCAGCTAACTCCGCAGTCCTTAGTGAGAGCTTGGCGAAATCAAACTCATGCAAACTTTAATGGTTTTCCTCATAACCCGCAAGAATGATGAAGATCCAATCAAAAATGAAAGCAATAGAGTTGTCACAACTTTCAACATCAATTTTTAGATGCTCAATGGCAGCCAACTCCGTAGTCGGTGGTGGGGTGGGGCCGAAATTCAAACCCATCCAAGCTTTTATGGTTGTCCTTGTCACCTGCAAGAATTAATGATGAAGATCAATCCAAAAATGAACTCATTAGAGTGCTCACAACATTTCTCCCATTATAAGTCTATGGGAATTTTTCCAGACATTCAAGGGCAGCTAACTCCGTAGACCTGGGTATGATATTGCCTAATTTCGACCCTTTCAAGAATTTATAACTGTCCTTGCCACCTGTAAGAATGAAGAAGATCCAATCAAAAATGAAGGCGCTAGAGTGCTCACGACATTTAACATTAATTTTTCAGACGCTCAAGGGCAGCTAACTCAGTAGTTGATGGGATCTGGCAGAAATTCAAACTCGTCCAAAATTTTATGGTTGTCCTTGTTACCTGTAAGAATGATGGTGGTCCATCCAAAAATGAAAACACTAGAGTGCTCACAACATTTCTCCCATTATAAGTCAATGGGGATTTTTTTAGACGCTCAAGGGCAGCTAACTCCACACTCCCTGGTTGATTCGAACCCAGTCTGAGATTTTATGGTTGTACTCCTTTCCTGCAAGTATGAAGATCATATCAAAAATTGAGGAGCCAGAGTGCTCACAATTTTTTCCACATTATAACCCAATGGGAGCTATATGTTGCCATGGAATCAGGCAACTAGGGGTAAAAATTTTAGAACATTTACCTTAGTAAGTTGGCTTTTTTTTTACTTCTGCTCTCAATTAAAATGTTCCTTATCCAGGCTGGAACTCACAAAATACTTTTGAAAATAGCAAACGGGAGATAGCACAGAGAGACTCAATGATGGGTCTAAAGATGAAATATGTTTGTAATATTTCAGATTTTTTATTCTAAAAATTGTACATGTTCTGACAAATAATGCAAAACAAATAATTCCTATCCTATAGACTTTGCATTGTTAACAAAAGATGCTATCAGGACCCAAGCTATTAACACTTTACCTCGTAGAGACGTCTTTCAACGCTTTTGCACACATAGCAGACCCAGATCAGGCAGCTCTTGTAAGAGCTGCCTGATCAGGGTCTACCCTGTTTGCTTATGGAAATATGATATATCTGATTCCACACTAGTGGACCTGACAAGTGATTTCTTTGTTGAAAGTTTTTTTTGATTATTCATAGTGGGTGGAGCCTAGCATAAATTTTCATGAAGGAAAGGGTTAAACAAAATCATCACTCTTTGCTATGGTCTCAGACTTTAACCCATAAAGCACCAACCACAGCTTAAGTTGTCTGCTGAAATGTTTTAGAAGCCTTTATGTCAAACAGTGTGGACTCAGAGCAGACTGTTTGCTTCTACACTAATTACAAGGCTTACATAAGTCAATAATGTTTGCAAATATATCAATTTGCAGCAGATCACTTTAGCAGATGACATTTTCAGATGCATTTTTTGCAGGCGCTTTAAGGGTTGAAACCAGGTTTTCAGGGATCAAATGGGAAACATTGTGGATCTTGATAAGCTGGCTTCTGCCAGATGATTTGGATCTGCAATGTTTTCAAAGTATGATATTTTCTGATCAAGCAGGACGTGCATTAAGATTTAACATTTCTTAGCTTTTTTATTGCTTTTATTTATCAGCTAAAAATTGTTTTCTGACAATCCAATACATATATAATATTATAACAGTAACTGGATCTGACGTACTGTGTCCCATTGAGTGGATAAGCTCATATCATTGGATCACACGAGACGCGAAGCGTCAAGGCTGATCTGATATGTGCTTATCCACGAGACGTGATACTGTTCGCCAGATCAAGTTACTATTATAAAAATATGTTTATTATATACAATTTCCAGACATTATTTAGATTTTATTTATTAATTTTGGTCTCTAATCCCAGAAAAGTGATGGAACGTTTGCCATCTTGTTACGTTTCTTGACATTATGTCATCACGTTTCCTTCCCTGGTTCCATGCTTGAAATTAACTTGACATAACGTCACCGCAAAAACAGGTAACCGACATTAGCCTCCTTTTAAAGGATAGTGATATGGAATCAGAAAAACTCAGTTCCTTGATCCGGCTTTCTGTATCAGATGACCAGATAACAGACAGTTCAAAAGTTGTATTATTTATAGGTATATAATACAATTGAGCCAGCGTACAAGATTTTGGTACATACGGCATTGCTAAGGTGTGCCTGCGCCAATCAGGTGCAGATACAGGATTTCTGGAAAGGGGGTTCGTATGTATGAAGGTGTGTGTGTGTAGGGGGGGGGGGTTCGCTTTGCTGATTTTACGTCATTTTTCTTAAATATCCTATGAAAATGAAATAATTTGGTCTCTTATTTTCATAGGATATTAAAAATGGGGGGCAGGGAGGGGTTTCAATCGAAACTCCTGGATCCGCCACGAGCAAATGTGCCGGCTCATCAGACCCTTGGCTGCCATGGTATATAAATAAGATTACGATTCAGAACAAATTTATAAGATATTTAAAAACAGGGGGGGGAGGGGGTTGAATCGAATCCCCTGAAACCGCTCTTGATCTGCAACAAGCAAATACCCAGGCTCACCAGAGCCTTGGCTGCCCTGGTACACAAAAAATGGATGCAAATTACGATTCAGAACAAAATTTAGACATTAAGCTCACCTGGATACACCAGAATAGGTATTTAAAGGAGGCTTTTGCGCATATGCATTTGTTTACTTCCTGTATGTCTGAATAGAACCAAAATATTGTGTGCCAAATCAGACGTCTGTGACCAAAAGGACATGAAGATACAGCAAAACCTGTGTAAAACGGCCACTCAAAAATGGACAAAACAATGATCTAAATGACAACTGTTAGCTTAATGAATCTAAAAAAATTGCAGAATGCTCCCCTTGGAGCATTCTGCAATACTTTTGACCTGCATTAAGCGATAATTGGTCTTGAAAACCGATTTTCAGTCTTTTTAGAGTGGTCGTTTTACACAGGTTTCGTTTATTTGCTTGATTTGATTCTTTACATCCCAGTCAACAATTTCTCAGTTATGTCTGGACGGGTCTTCCTGGGTTGAACCAGAACTAAGCAAGGATTAATGTGTCTCAACTCAGCGACACGGACAAGGCTCCTACCTGCAACCCCTCAAGCTGGAGTCAAGCACTCTACCACTGATGAAGATAGGTGAAAGTATGTGATTTGTTTGATTTGATTCTTAACGTCCAAGTCAACAGTTTTTCAGTTATGTCGGGACCGGTCTTCCTGGGATGAACCAGTACTAAGCAAGAATTAATCATGTGTCTCAACTCAGAGACCCGGACGAAGCTCCAACCTGCAACCCCTCAATCTGAAGTCAAGCACTCTACCACAGAGCTCCCTATGAAGATAGGTGAAAGCTCTTGATTTGTTTGATTTGATTCTTTATGTCCCATCAACAATCTTTCAGTTATGTAGGGACAGGTCTTCCTGGGTTGAACAAGTACTAAGCTAGGATTAATGTGTCAAGGCAGTGACGCCGGTGAGGCTCGAACCAGCAGCCCTTCGGTCTCGAGTCAAACACTCCACCACCAAGCAACTGCGCTCTCTGAAAGTTCTTGAGATAAAACAATAAATCCTGACATTTAAAAAATCAAGAACAATCAATATGCTAATATATCACAGGGCTTCTAGATAAAAGTGTGTAATTCAAAATCATGATCCTTATTTCTCAACCAAAACATATGTTATGGGTGCTCAAAAGAACCGTCTCAATGAGACGGTTTTAATGAGCACCCAAAAACAAATGTTTAAATTGATAATTTAGAAAAATATTCACAATTTTACACTCAACATTTTTGTTTATCTTCACCTATGCACCATGCCTAAGCTAAGGATAAAAGGAGCGATCAAATTCTGGAGAATGTATTTGCTTACGTTGATGTTTTACCTCCCAGTCAACAATTTTTCAGTCATGTTGGACAATTTCCTGTTTCCTGTGTTGAACTAAGCAGTGGATAAAGTGTTTAGTTCAAGGCAGCAACAAGTCTTAAACTAGCAACCTGCACCTTTATGTCACATTTATGAATGCATTTATGGCATTATTTTCTTTTTGTTTTGCTTGAGGTTTTACGTCCCAGTCAAAAGCTATGGTCATGTCGAGGTTAGTTTACCCATTACTTTTTTCCTTGGCATGTTTGACTAAGCAGTTAACATTACTGCATGCACATACTTTCCCTTATAACTAACCACAACCCTTCTCAGCGGAAGGGAGGAGAAAAGCCATAGGAATTATTTCATGATCAATCTCCATGTAAGTATGGGACCATGCAGGCAACGATCAAACTGGTGACCCCTGGATCTGCAGTCAGACTCACTATTGGCCGTGCTATGGAGGCCCGGTAATGCCATGTATTTAAACCATTAACACATTAAGAGCAATTCTCTGTAACCACTTAAATTTTTACACAGGGTCATGGCAGGCATAGTCTGTCTCTTCACTCCCATTCTAAAATATGAGAATCCTTTAATCTAAAAGGTAGCTTTGTCTAAGCCTTATATAGGGTCACAGGTTTAAACAAACAAAAATTTTAGTGTAAAACTGTGAATATTTTCTTACCCATAATTTTCAGCATATGTTTTGTGTGCTCAAAAGAACGGTCTCATTGAGACAGTTCTTTTGAGTACCTACAACATATGTTTTGGTTGAGAAATAAAAAACTATTTTCTGTTATGCAACTTAAATCCTGTAGGGAGAAGAAATCTCAATGTTTTTGAACCTCAATTTTCTTGAAAATATTTAACTATGTGGTCAGAAACTTGCACACCTAAACCTGTACCCGAAATTCTTCAAATGGGTAAGATGGATAATTGTTCTTGCTTTTGTGTAGTCTGCTGATTTTTTTCCAAAATCAACATTTTCAAAAAAAAAACTTTCGGGAATACCATCAGTGTCAAATGGTTTGGATCCAGGTCAGAACCAAGGTTCTGCTGGGCCTGATCTCTGTCCATAGTATTTGCAATTGATATCAGCAAACAACAGAAGTCTTCACCAGCAAGGTTAGAATTAACAAACGCCATAAAATGTTCATGATTTGCTGTTTTTCATTGCTTCTAGCTGTGCTGGGGGGAGGGGGAGTCCTGAAGCAGGTAGAACAGGTGGAGCGGGATTCACTTTCCAAGGGTCTGAAGTTTGAGGGGGGTTCACTTTACGAGGGTCTGAAGTTTGAGTTGTGTTCACTATCCAAGGGTCCGAAGTTTGAGGGGGTTTCACTTTACGAGGGTCCAAAGTTTGTTCAACTTTTGTAGCAGCTCCTTCGACACCATACATTCTATTATAGTCTAATACTTTTTTCACATGTTTGGATCCTGCAAAAAACAAAATAAACCACTGAAAATAAAAGTCATAGATCTAGATATGGAAGTTTTGAGCATAAAATTGTAATTATCACATGACATCGCTTCTGGGAGTGAGGGAGCCTCGCATTTTATCTCTTTTCTCCAACTTGTTTAATAAATTCAATAAAACATGACACTCATGTAAGATCCTCTATTTATTTGCTTACCCATAATTATAAACATGTTTTGGGTGCTTTCTTTGGAAAGTTAGCCTCAAAATCCTGAATTCAGAAATAATCCTGAAAGCTTTCACCTATATGCATTCGATATAACAAAGGTCTCATAGGCCCAGATGAAGCAAAAAATTTTAGCGTAAAATTGTAAAAATATTCTTATCCATCAGTTTTTGTTTTTTGTTTGGTTTGTTGTTTTTAACATCCCAGTCAACAGGTATGGTCATGTCAAGGTGGTCATTTAATCTAATCCCATTCTTTCATAGGCAAGCTTAGACTTAATAGTACTCAGTGCACATAGTTTCACTTGTTGCTAACAACATCCTTTCTTTGATTGTTTGTTTTGTTGCTTTACATCCCAGTAAACAGCTATGGTCATGTCGGGACAGTCATTTCACCTAACCACATTGAACAAGCGGTTAACCAGTACTTCGTGCACATACTTTCGCTTGTAAATGACAACAACCCTTTTTAATTGAATCGGCAGAAGGGAGGAGAATGACCCTAGAAATTATTTCATGATCTATCTCCATGAAAGTATGGTACCTGGCTGGGATTGAACTCCCAACCCCTGGAACTGCAGTCAGACACGCATCTGTGGTCAGAAACATTACCGACTGTGCTTCGCGGCCAGGTTAACAACAGCCTTTCTTGAATCAGCAGAAGAATGACGGTAGAATATATTTCTTAACCAGCCTCCATGAAAGTATGGGGCTGGGATGAAACTCACAGCCCCATCCACCATTTTTAACATTGGTTCTCAATGAAACCATTCTTTTGAGCGCCCTAAATAAACATTTATACCCAGTCATTTTCCTATATTTCCTTGGTAAAATTGTCTCTTTATGTCACCATTCACTTAAAATAAATTTCATTCCTATGTATTCCAAACACAGTATAATAAAGGGCTCTGCACTGTAGAGTCCGTGCTCGATAAGAGTAGAGTTACGTAGTCGGTCTTGTTATGGTACTTTATTTACCTGATTGGACAAATATAGGGTTTTCTTTCATACTTCTAACTGTAAATCTGTTTCGTCACCCTACTCTTATCTAGCACGGAGTATATCCTAGGTCAATTGATCAAAATTT
Source organism: Loripinus fragilis (assembly GCA_964019695.1). Classification (NCBI taxonomy): domain Eukaryota; kingdom Metazoa; phylum Mollusca; class Bivalvia; order Lucinida; family Lucinidae; genus Loripinus; species Loripinus fragilis. The sequence continues at coordinate 11,891,303 of OZ026528.1, forward strand.
TCTTGTATATGTACGCAGTCAGTCAAAACCCTTAAAGCGTCAACCACAATAAAAGTAGTCTGCTTTTGTTGTCTGTAGAATGGTTTCAGAAGGCTCAAAGACAAACAGTGTAGAGCCACTTAGACAAACAGTGTAGCTCTATATCAGCCAATAATGTTAGTAAAACTATGCAGCAGACGACTCAAGCAGATGATGATTTTTTGCTCATGCTTTAAGGGTTGATTAACTTACCAGCCTGATGTTGATCTAATTGTTCTGCAGAGTTAACTGTTAGATTACAGTAAGGACAGTGAAAGGTTTGTGGCTCTCCACTTGACCCTGAAATGACAGTTCATAAAATATCATTCAGTTCATGTTCGAAACAGGTCTTTTTTGCCTCAGAGCCTGGGTATAGTAAGCTGTTTCGTGGGAAGCTTCGTCTGTGCTGCTTTTGGTTTATGCCTTGATCAGGTTGTAGGGTGTGCAGACTGGTCTCATACATTTTGGAGTTGTGATTTAGGTAGGAATGGTGGTGATTTACTTTGTGGTGGCATATTGTCACTTTTACCGGGAAAACGGTGCGACGTTGAGGCGTTACACTCATGGATACGTTATATCACTCATCAATATAAACAAGTACAAAAACGGTTGAACGGTGACTATGTAGTTGATATTGAATTGCATGTTGTTTTTTCTTGATAAATGCACCGGCTGAAATATTGAATTAAACGTAAAATTATCATATGCAGAAATTTTTAGCTTGTCCTGAATGAAATAGGACCAGTTCAGACAAGTAGGCCATAGTATTTCCAAACCCCTGCTTCCTAATATACCCACTCCCAGGTATTTTCCTTGGCTAATTTGGGGCCAAATATAGGCCCCTTCCCAATTCAAAAATGAGCACAAACTTCCCAAAATGGTGTATATCATTCCCAATTTCTTAGTTCTACATTTTGGTGAAAGTTTCATGAAAATCAGTACAAAAATATCAAAGTTTCAGATCCATGAAAATTTGCATAAAAATGTGAATGAAAACATGTTTTCATTCACATTTTTATTCAAATTTTCACGAGTTTTATGAAGAGCAATCAAAGCAACAAATATGTTACAGCTTTATACTGCTAATTTGAAATTTCAGTCTATCTAAAATTGCAGTCCGGACTCCAGTATAAATTTTTCCAAACTTTGATGGTCCAAATACTTTTCCCCAAATTTAACAGGCCTCTGGCCCCTATTTCAGAACGGTAGGAAAACCCCCGACTCCCTTGTCTAAGTACTCACCTATTGATAGCTTGATTTTCTTCATATGTTTCTTGCCAGTCAGATGTGCTGTCTTCTGGTCCTCGGAGTTAAAGTCAACACCACATGGCTCACATGTTCCTATTACCATAGCCTTACGTTTCTTAGACAGAGTTCCGAGTAGGTTCTGTCTGATAGCTTCACCCACTGGGTCATTACCTATAACATAATCAATTAAATCACAAACATCACATGTTCCTATTACCATAGCCTTACGCTTCTTAGACAGAGTTCCCAGCAAGTTCTGTATGATAGCTTCACCCACTGGGTCATTACCTGTAACACAATCAATTAAACCCCATACATCACACGTTCCTATTACCATAGCCTTACGCTTCTTAGACAGAGTTCCAAGCAGGTTCTGTCTGATAGCTTCACCCATTGGGTCATTACCTGTAACACAATCAATTAAATCACATACATCATATGTTCCTATTAACATAGCCTTACGCTTCTTTGACAGAGATCCGAGCAGGTTCTGTCTAATAGCTTTACCCATTGGGTCATTACCTATAACACAATCAATTAAACCCAATACATCACATGTTCCTATCACCATAGCCTTACCCTTTTTGACAGAGTTCTGAGCAAGTGCTGTCTTATAGCTTCACCCACTGGGTCATTACCTACAAAACAATTGATTAAATCACATAATCACATGTTCCTATTACCATGGCCTTACCCTTCTTTGACAGAGTTCCAAGCAAGTTCTGTCTGATAGCTACACCCACTGGGTCATTACCTATAATACAATCAATTAAACCACATAAATCACATGTTCCTATCACCATAGCTTTACGCTTCTTTGACAGAGTTCCCAGCAGGTTCTGTCTGATAGCTACACCCACTGGGTCATTACCTATAATACAATCAATTAAACCCCATACATCACATGTTCCTATTACCATAGCCTTACCCTTCTTTGACAAAGTTCCCAGCAAGTTCTGTCTGATAGCTTCACCCACTGGGTCATTACCTACAACACAACCAGGTCATTTATTATAACACAATCAATTTAACCCCATACATCACATGTTCCTATCACCATAGCCTTACGCTTCTTTGACAGAGTTCCAAGCAGATTCTGTCTGATAGGTTCATCCACCGGGTCATTACCTACAACTAGGGCTGCCACGTTTACGAAATTTGGTAAATGTTTATACAAGTTCCATTAACCTAAATGATTCCGTTTACACAGAACTTCCAGATTTGATTTTTTTCATTATGCAGATCGGTAAAATTGCTGATATTTTTCCTTGAAAAACTTGTACCGTGTGTGAATATTCAAAATTGCTAGGTTGGATGTTGGGATAGAACTCATTTCAAGTAATTGAAAAGTGATTGCAACATGCGCAAAAACATGCCATATGCCACAGGGACTATAGACTTCAATCATTTTTAAGTAGTCAGTATGTGCATGGCAATTTATGTAAGCATTTAGGAATAGATTTGAGTACCAATCGAATACCTATCATCCGGATATTCCTAAATGCTTACATAAATCGCCATGTGCATGCCAAATACTTAAAAATGATCTAAATCTATAGTCCCTTTGGCATACGGCATGTTTTTCTTTATAGTATTTACACCAATATCTACCTCTTCCGGTCTATGAAGTACCGGCAATACGCGTAAATACCAGCAAATTGACGTATACATTTACCAGTGTGGAGTATATATCATTATTTTCTTTATAGGCAATGAAAAATTAAGTGGGCCCGCAAATGATATTTTTCTACTTATAAGCCCAGAAGCCTCCTTCAAACACCCTTGCTGGATATGCCCTTGCTGGCATATTCAGCGGGGCTAGAGATAAAAAAAAAAGTAACAGGATAAAATTTGGAGAGGAATGTAGAACATAAAAATATTCAGCATGACAAGGGTTATTAATATTAACATTAATTAATCAAAGGTTGGTTACCTCCTTTGAACTGTCCTTCTGTCCCGAACTGCTTATCTATCTTACTTTGAGATGCTGCAACAAATCTTCCACCATAGGCTTGATCACTAGAAGTTTAGAAAAATCAAAATGAGCTGTGACATGTGATTTCCAACAATGTGGCTTTTTGAGAGGTGTAGACTAAGACGAGCCTGCCCAGCTGACTTTTAAGCTTAGAAACTTCAAATGGCATTCAGGCAGTAGCTTAACAGTCATAGAATATTCAAGCGATTAGCAAAGGTTCTGATCAGACTGTGCATATGCGTAGGCTGATTTGAGGCTTTGCTGGTTGCACATACCACATTGTTTGAAATCTCATGTTGCGGCTCAAATATTCACTGGTTCATTCCTACTGTCAGGCCTCCAGATAAGAGAGCATATTGGAAAACTATTTTCTTCATTTCTCACCCAAAACATATGTTGTGGGTACTCAAAAGAACCGTCTCAATGAGACGGTTCTTTTCAGCACCCAAAACACATGTTTAAATTGATGGGTAAGGAAAAAATTACAGTTTTACACTTATAAAATTTCCTTCTCTGGGCCTATGACTCTATACTTACATAGGTCTAGGTAAACAAAAATTCTGAGCGTAAAATTGTGAATACTTTCTTAACCACCATTTGTTTCAGGGTTCATACAGGCAAGTATGAGTAAAATTCAAGGACTTTTCAAGGAGTTCTTAAAGCCCCTCCAACAGTTTTCAAGGACTTAAAGTTAATGAAAAATACTGATCGATCCTGTTAAAATTCTACACAGAAATGCTAGACTGAGATAATGGAGACATTAGTATTAGTATATTAGTATTAGTATAAAATTGTTGTGCCTTTATTTGATGCAGCTTATGCTACAGTGCGAAGTCCTACAGAAAATAGTAGAATTCAAGGTTTTTCAAGGCTTTTGAGTGATTTTCCAGTACTTTTCAAGGCAGATTTAATTTTCAGGGCCTTGTCAAGAAAGCCCTCTAACTTCAAGTACTTTTCAAGTCTGTGGGAACCCTGTAAACATATGTTTTGGGTCATCAAGACTGTCCTTTTGAGTACCCACAACATATGTTCTGGTTGATACTGTTGCTATGGAGAAAGGGTACCAGAAGTTTAACAGAGTTAACCAATCTTAAAGACTTTCCTTGTTAGCGGTGATATGACTTTTGTTTTCTGCTAATAACCTTTGCAAACAGATTGGAGCCAGATCAGGACCGACATTCAGTCGGTCCTGATCTAGATCAAAACTATTTGACATGCTGATAGTGAAAAAAATCTGCAGACGACAAAAATGCATGCAAAATTTACCCAGTAGGCAAAGAGTTAGAAAACCCTTTTGCTCATATGCAATAACGGGTTTCTCTAAGATTTTTTGAGAAAGATAATTTTGAAAAAGCTCAATGTTAAGCTTACCTTATGATGAGACAGGTCTGTCATCTAGGAGAGACCTTATGGCTTGTTTATTTTCATTAAGTGTTTCTTCCCTGACTGGTGTACGTTGCAGTGTCTACTGGTACCCTGTTAAACTGCTGGTCCCCTGTTAAACTGCTGGTACCCTATTAAACTACTGGTACCCTATTAAACTGCTGGTACTCTGTTAAACTGCTGGTACCCTATTAAACTGCTGGTACTCTGTTAAACTGCTGGTACCCTATTAAACTACTGGTACCCTATTAAACTGCTGGTACTCTGTTAAACTGTTGGTACCCTATTAAACTGCTGGTACTCTGTTAAACTGCTGGTACTCTGTTAAACTGTTGGTACCCTATTAAACTGCTGGTACTCTGTTAAACTGTTGGTACCCTATTAAACTGCTGGTACTCTGTTAAACTGCTGGTACCCTATTAAATGAAAAAAGTCAATAAGCAATGCTTATTAGATACCCCCCGCACAGTAAGCGTCAGTGAAAAAACTTTGCAAGTTAGAGTTCAAACCAGCAGACCTTAGTTTTGAAAAGTTTTCAGTAGAATCAGTGCAAACAAAAATTATATCCTCCTTCATGCATATGTTCAATGTGTCTACATTGTATCTGTAAAGTATCCAATTGCTCTATCAATAGCTGTGGTAGGAGTCGATTGGCCCATAAAGGCACTATCCATGCATATACAAAAGTCATATAAGGGAAAAATTGTCAAAGCTCTCACAGCTGTCATTTTGTCAAAAAAAAAAAAAAATTCAACCAAATTCATCATGCATATGTTCAATGTGTCTATACTGTATATGCAAAGTATCAAATTGCTCCATGAAAAGCTGTGGTAGGAGTTGATCGGCCCATGAAGGCACCATCTATGCATATACAAAAGCCTTAGTAAGGAAAATTGTCTAAGTTCTCACAGCTGTCATTGTGTCAAAAACTATTCTTCTCAACCAAACTCCTTCATGCATATGTTCAATGTGTCTACATTGTATAGGCAAAGTATCAAATTGCTCCATCAAAAGCTGTGGTAGGAGTTGATCGGCCCATAAAGGCACCGTCTATGCATATACAAACACCTTATTAGGGAAAAATTGTCTAAGTACTCACTGCTGTCATTTTGTCAAAAATTATTTTTTCTGAAACAAACTCCTTCATGCATATGTTCAATGTGTCCACATTGTATAGGCAAAGTATCAAATTGTTCCATCAAAAAGCTGTAGTAGGAGTTGATCGGCTCATGAAGCCACCATCTATGCATATACAAAAGCCTTATTAGAGAAAAATTGTCTAAGTTCTCACAGCTGCCATTTTGTCAAAAGTTATTTTTTCTGGACCAAACCCCTTCATGCATATGTTCAATGTGTCTACATTGTATAGGCAAAGTATCTAATTGATCCATCAAAAGCTGTGGTAGGAGTTGATCGGCTCATAAAGGCACTATCTATGCATATATACAAACACCTTATTAGGGAAAAATTGTCTAAGTTCTCACAGCTGTCATTTTGTCAAAAATTATTTTTTCTGAACCAAACTCCTTCATGCATATGTTCAATGTGTCTACATTGTATAGGCAAAGTATCAAATTGATCCATCAAAAGCTGTGGTAGGAGTTGATCGGCCCATGAAGGCACCATCTATGCATATTAGGGAAAATTGTCTAAGTTCTCACAGCTGTCATTTTCTCAAAAATTATTTTTTCTGAACCAAACTCCTTCATGCATATGTTCAATGTAACTACATTGTATAGCAAAAGTATCAAATTGTTCCATCAAAAGCTGTGGTAGGAGTTGATCGGCCCATGTATGGCCTATAATAGCATAAGCATAAAACCCTATATTAAAAGCCATTTAGAACTACAAAGGGAAATAACTCTTATAGAATTGGCCCCTGGCCCTTAATTTTTGTCTAAAGTATTTGCCTTGCATATATGAACATGTTTGCAAGGTTTGATGAAAATCCAGCAATGACTCTTCAAGATATTAAGGAAACAAAACGTTACGGACGGACACACAGACGCACCATGGACGGACGGACAGACGGACGGACGTGAAAACAGTATACCCACCACAAACAAAGTTTGCAGGGGGTATAAAATTGTCTAGGTTCTCACAGCTGTCATTTTCTCAAAATATATTTTTTCTCAACCAAACTCCTTCATGCATATGTTCAATGTGTCTACATTGTATAGGAAAAGTATCAAATTGTTCCATCAAAAGCTGTGGTAGGAGTTGATCGGCCCATGAATGGCCTATAATAGCATAAGCATAAAACCCTATATTAAAAGCCATTTAGAAATACGAATGGAAATAACTCTAATAGAATTGGCCCCTGGCCCTTACTTTTTTGTCTAAAGTATTTGCCTTGCATATATGAACATGTTTGCAAGGTTTGATGAAATCCAGCAATGACTCTTCAAGACATTAAGGAAACAAAACGTTACGGATGGACGCACAGGCGCACGGACAGATGGACGGACGGACAACGTGAAAACAGTATACCCACCACAAACAAAGTTTGAGGGGGGTATAACAACTGGTTCCCTATTAAACTGCTGGTACTCTGTTAAACTGTTGGTACCCTATTAAACTGCTGGTACCCTATCAAACTGCTGGTACCCTATTAAACTACTGGTACCCTGTTAAGCTTACCTTCAGATGAGACAGGTTTGTCATCTAGGACAGACTTAATGGATTGTTTTATCTTCGCCAGATGTTTCTTCCCGGCCTGGTGTTGCAGCTTCTGCTGGTACCCCGTCATACTCACTTGACATGCTTTACAGTGAAAAAAGCTCCCACCTTCGGACATCTTGCCAAATCAGTCTAAAAGATGAAAATAATTCTCATCTTAAAAAGCTTAACAGTTTAAAATGTTTAGTAATATAGAGCTATTCAGTTACTGCAAAGGCGGCAATTTTAATATTCATATCTGTGCGTGGTTCGTCTATTTCATCGGCTCAAGATGGGAAATCAGGTTCTATCTATTGGTAAAGAGTAAATAAGTTGTTTGAGCTGGGCAAACGAGTGTGCATTTCATGAAAATCCTGACCGTTACATTTATTAACCATTTGAGGGCCAATACAACTAAGATCGTCTGCTTTTGTCATTTTAAACCACTTCGACAAACAGTGTAGACCCAGATCAGACAGCTCCTGTGGGAGCCGTCTGATCCGGGTCCACACAGTTTGCCTCTATACTTAAGTTAACCAATAAACAGACATTTTTGGATGCAGTCACTTTGCTGGAGTTTTAAGGATTAAATACCTGTAATATGTTTTGCATCTTTACCGAGGTAATGGGGCAAAATGATACAGTTACTTTTGAATAAAACCATGCCTCATTTTCATCTTTTACCTATGTCTAAAGTAGACCAGGACCCGATTGTACGAAGCTCTATTAAATTTAATCATGGATTAAGCGTTAATCAATCATTTAAATCTTAACGATGGATTAACTAATTAATGTATTTAAATGTGTTGTACGAAGCCTCATTAAACGGTTGATTAGTTAATTGAGCTTTAATCGAGGGTTCGTAATTAATTTCAATAGAAATCATAAAACCAGTCTCCCATAATTCAGCCATGTAAACAAGATGCCGCCATATTAGAAAAGAAGAAGTCTCGAGTCAAAACTTACAAATCAAGTTTAGGACGTAAAGAAAGAGGAGGAATCAAGCTGATCGGGATGGTCGATTGTAACCCGGGGATCGTTACTCCTGTAACGTTCTTTCGCAATAAAAGGTTAATTTTCTATGAAACACAGTGAGAGTGTAAAGATATACCAAGCATCCAGATATCACGGAAATGTTAAGGCTGTCTACTCCATGTACTCTACGAGTGTTTTTTTTTTGACAGAGTCTGTTGAAATAAAGCGTCGCCAATGACAATGTAAACAATGACGTCATTGTCTTGTTGCTATTTTCATCACGCCAGTTTTATCTGACTTATTGGGGCACCTGGTATAACTATGCAAGAATACTCCCGGGGTGGGGGGGGGGGGGGGGTACTCTGATATTTTCATATATACGTAGGCTCGGGTAAAAAAAATTTGGGTGCTTGAAATTCCTGATATTTTTGGGGGTGAAAGGTAGATGCTGGGCTCGAGCCTGCGCATGCAGAAAAAAATAGAGACCCCCCGGCTTCGCAGAAATCTGGCGTTTGAAAACCCCAGCAAGCAATCTATATGAGACCCATATGGGTCCCATGTGGGCACCCGTATGGGACACATATGGGCAGTGCAACCGGGTTCCATATGGGTCCCATATGGGCTGGCCCATGTAAATAAGATAAAATAAATGGTAGAAGCAGGGGCGGATCCAGGATTTCTTGCTAGGGGGTTCAAATTTACAAAGGAGGTTTCGATTTGAAAATTGTACATGATTATTTGATAGTTTATGCTGATTTTGCTTGAAATTCCTCATAAAAATGGAATAATTTTGTCTCAAATGGGGGTTCAAGCGAACCACATGAATCCCCTCTGTATCCGCAACTGTATATATAGAAGCTACATTTGTAGCCATGCATTATAAACAAGGAAATAATTTTATATAAAGATGATTATATCATTTTTTTTCTTCATGGGACTGTTATATGGGACCCATATGGGCAACCCGCAAATGGGCTAACCCATATGGAACCCATGTAGGGAGCGCAGTGGCTCAGTGGTAGGGTGCTTGACTTGAGACCGAAGGGCCGCGGGTTCGAGTCTAACCGGCGTCACTGCGTTGTGGTCCTTGAGGAAGGCACATTTATCCTAGCTTAGTACTGGTTAAATCCAGGAAGACTCGTCCCTATATAACTGAAAGATTGTTGATTGGACGTAAAGAATCAAATCAACAAAAACACCAATATGGGACCCCATACGGAACCCGGTTGCACTCCCCATATGGGTAGCCCATATGGGACCCATATATTTGCTGGGAAGGCGAGCCTGCGCGAGATTAAAATCAAGAACATGAGCCCATGGAGACCCTGAACACCCCAAATAACGACACACTCAGGTCGAAAACGAAGACGACCAAATGACAGAGTTACCACCGAATTCCGCATCCCTAACCAACCCCATGCCTCTCCTCAAAATTAGCTCTATGATATGAAAATGAAAAAAAGAACGCAACCGTAACATCGGGTTTTCATTCGAAATAGTTAAACAATAAGCCTAGATCAGATGCTACCCCTCAGTAAACAGTATTGGATCTATTCAGACCCAAGAAAAGTTGGAACTGCAACGGCCCAAATCAGTTTTAAACTATAAAACAAACAGGAATACAAAACAAACACCCTGTAACATGATCAAACATGATCAGACTGACAAAATTCGGGACTGCGCCTGATTCGCGATGTTTATTTTGTTTGTTTGATTTGATTCTTTACGTCCCTGTCAACAATCTTTAGGTTACGTAGGGACAGGTCTTCCTGGGCTGAACCAGTACTATGCTAGGATTAATGTGTCTTACTCAATGACACGACGCAGTGACGCCGGTGAGGCACGAAACTGGCACTTTGGTCTCGAGTTCGCAGTGTTTGAATACAAAATGCGGTCAAAGGAAACTCTTTGGAACTGGGCCTGGCCAGAGACCAGGTTGGGCCGGGTACGGGTCCAGACTTTTTGGCCAAACACAAATCTGGGTCTATAGATTTTGTAGAATCTTTAAGCGAAAATATGGGCATATACATGGAATTCAGAAAAGTTTGGCCATTCAAATGCCAAAACTCAGAAAACGGGACATTCATAATACTTTCTTTTTTTTAAAAAAAAAGAGGGGGTTTATACCTGGCGGCGCTGAAAAAGGGGGGTATTCGGGCGCACATCCGTACTATGTCATACATAGGGAGTTACCCCCCGAGAATGTCGTAAGGGGCGATCAAAAGTTATGCAAACGGTCGCCTTACAATGCCTCCTTAAAGTTAAGCAAGGCTTATGTTAAGTATTGATATTTCAACATGCTATACTAAATGCTAAATAAATTGCCTGAATCGATGTGTGATATCATTGTGATCTTCAGAAAAATTAAAACTATTTTGATTTTAATCAGTTTTAAACGTTATTTTTTGCATCCTGAAAAATCAATACTTAACTTAAGTCTTCCTTAACTCTAAGGAGGCATTGTAATTCCGGGCCTAGATCTTGTAATATTGTCGCATAGAAGTTCAAAATAGGCGTAAGTGACTGTACCGACGTAACATGTAGATGTAATGATTTTATAACTAACTGCAAAATATCAGTATATGATACATGTATACAGCAATCTTTTATTGTTTAGTCGGTATGTGAAATTACAGGACTTGTCACAAAAGTAAAGATGTCTCTTCGGGACATACAGCTGCATCTGAGCCGATTTTTCTGTTGGCATGCTGGTCTGGGTTACGGAACAAGAAGCTCACCACAGATGAAGACAAGTAACATGAATTTAACATTGCTAACATCAAACAGTAAGGCGACGAAGCGATGGGGTGCGGAGGAGGGGTTAATTATTATTCCCTGCGCTTCTCGCATACCTGCAAACCCTCCCACACATTACTAGCACATGTAACTTAAGCGACCTCAAACTTGTTGGTTACAAAATCATGCGCGGATCCAGGAATTTTTTCGGGGGGGGGGGGGGGGGGTCATGATGGACAACGCATTTTTTTTTTAATTTTTATTTTGTCCTCAACTTATTTTACAGTTTATAGAGGGGGTCCAATACTTTTCCAAGGATCCTGAGGGGTCTAACATTTTCCAGGCGGGGGGGGGGGTCCAACTTTTTCCAGGGAAGGGGGGTCCTAATCATAATATCTAAAGAAACCCATATAACTTGTGATTTTTCTGGGGGGGGTCCGGACCCCCTATCCCCCCTCTGGATCCGCACATGCAAAATTTCAATTTAGGTCTGTTTTGAGCCATGCCATGCTCGAGCGGCGCCCATCCCCTGTAAGAGTGAGCCCATATTCCCATTGACTATATTGGTCTTCAAATGGTAGGTTTGGAGTTAAAATTAAAACTAAATTGCAAGTGAGTTTCCTCCCTATGGAAATAATCACAATTACTCCTCCTCACTTCACAAAGTCTCAAAATAAGAGAAAAAAGACAATTAATAAGGTATTTATTTCCCTTATTTTAACATACATAACTTGGGGGGGGGGGGGGGGGGTAGGGTATTATACAAGAACAGGACGGAGATGCGGATTGCACTTTTATACAGAGGGGGCAGGTGCCCACATTCAAAGGGGCAAATGTCCATCCCCTCATATAGGTTAGATACGATTTTTTTTATGTAGGGGACAAACAACCCTTGCCATGAGGCATATGTTCGCATGCCCGATGAAAAAAGTATTTTAGTTAGGGATTAAAGCAATGGGAAGGGTTTTAATCTGACATACATGTACACGGATATTATGATTCACATATCATAGGCCTATCTATTGCTACTGACTGCTTAACAGGAAATGACTCGTATAAGCTTTTAAACCAAGGACATTATGAAGCACCCTCCCCCCCCCCCCCCCCACCTCTCCACCGTCACGCTTGACAGAATATTTCCACCAGCGTAAAATGTGGCATCTTCCAAAATATTGTCCAAATGGGAATGGCATTTTTCATGAAAACTTTAAACGATATGTGTATAGGAAGAGCAAGAAAAAGTAACATAGCAATAAAACAACGCTCTACTCTAAACTGGTGTGCCACCCGCACTTTGCAACTTGGCTGGGTAGTTCCATGACGTCACTCTGCGGTCACTAAGTAGAACGACTTTCGTTTTGACAGAAGAAAGATGACATTTTACAATGAATGTTTGATGAAAAACAGTGTTTTGGGGATTCACTCGGAGTTCCGCGCTGATGGGATTTGATCTCTGTGTACTTTGACAGGTAGTTTCTTTGATCAATCTTAAGATGAAAAGGATGTTGGCCTTTGAGAAGCGGTATCCCCGGCGCAATTCCACGTCGGTCATCTCTACATGTCATGGTTTGCTCTTTCTCTCACGTTTTTTTTCCATTTCTTTGCCTTCCTGGATGGACAAACGCTATGTCGGCGGCCATTTTGTTTCGGGCTAATGACTGATTAAATTGGTTAATTCACCTCCTAGACGTCGATTAAATTTAATTGAGGAATCGGGGTTAAATCAAGGGTTTAATCCATGATTAAAAGATAATTGAGCTTCGTACAACGCGATTTAATAAGGCGCTAATTAATCGAGGTTTTAATCCATGATTAAAAGATAATTGAGCTTTGTACAACCGGGTCCAGTCCTAATTACACATTCATGAGGTGCCGCCTTTACAGTAACCCAAATTTTTTATAATACTGAGGAAAAAGGGGTTTGTTTCAACTTCAACATAGATTCTAGAATCAGTCTATATTCTGGGGCACAATATTTAAGGTACGCCTAAGATAAACATTAACAAATTAATATGTATCACTATTGAATAGTATTTCCTGAATTCTAAAAGTGCTATCAAAAAGAAAAATATTACACTTTTATTGAATTTAAGTTCCATCTCGTTCATTGGAAACAGAAACATTTAATTCATGTGAAACATTTATGCAAAACATTGTAGATCATTCCTTTGAAAATATTTGTAACAAATACAAAGAAAGTTTATGCATTTTTTGGAATATTTTAACATTTATTTACATGTTTGCTTGTATTGATGCTTTACGCCAGCCCATGGTAAAAAAAAATCAGTCATGATAGGGTGTTTTCCTAGCTGTCTTCCTGGGTTGATCCAGTACTAAGCAGAGGATAAAGTGTCTTGTTCAACACAGAGAATTTTGAAGCAAACATCACTTTTTCATTTTTGGTCCAAAAATTAAACTTAATACTTTTACATACATTTGAGCCGCAACATGAGATTTACAACAATGTGGTATGTGTGACCAGATAAGTATCAGATCAGTCTGCGCATATGCGCAGTCTGATCAGAGCCTTTGCTTGCGCCTTGAATATTTTTGAGTGTTAAGCTACTAACTGAACATAATTTGGAGTTTCTAAGCTCAAAAGGAAGCTATACAGACCCGTCTGAGTCTACACTTGTCAAAATGCCACATTGTTGAAAATCACCTGTCACGGCTCATTTTATATCATCAGTCAAGGATAAGCTTTCAATTTTCACCCAATTCGGCTGGTTTTCCGGATATTTTAAATTAAATCAGACATTACAAAATAACCATAAAGCCAAATTTAAGCTCTTAATGTCAAGGCGATATGTTTTCAAGTCATGAAATGTCAGAAAAAAAACGTATTGGGAGTTGTTGATGTTGGTCTACCCAAATGCATAGGTCCAGATAAGGAAATTTTATTTGCTTAAAATTTTAATTATTTTCTTACCCATTAATTTAAACATGTGTTTTGGGTGCTCAAAAGAACCGTACACTTATATGGATGCCTGCATTAAACTTGCTTGTATATTTGTCACAATATGAACTTTCAAAGAAATGATCATGACCCATAGGCTATTCCATGTCAATATTTGTGGGCATTGATAATGTACTATAATATATCCTCTATTGAATGTAACTAACAGTGTGTCCAACAGTTTTGATCCATATCAGGCCTGTTATGTTGCTGCTAGCAAGGAGGGAGTTTATACTTTTCACAGAACGAATATTTGGGAAGCGCTGTGGTAGACTGCCTGACAAAACTAACCAAGGTGCTAAGCTTTGTTCAAATTGATGCTTTACTTCCCTGTTAACAATTTTTCAGTCATAATAGGAGATTTCCTGGGTTGAACTAGTACTAAGCACTAATGATGAAGTGTCTTGCTTAAGGACACAAAGCAAAGTATCTGGTTAGGTTCAAACCAGCAACCCTTTGATCTCATTACACAGTGCCACACTCTATCACTTAGCCACTAAGCTCCCCAGGTTTAGGGCAAAGACGATCCTAAGTCTAAAAAAGTGTCTGTAAAACACTATGCCCCAAAGCGAGTTATACTTGTGTATAAGGCAGCCTTTTGATCTATAAGGGCCATTTCTCCAGAATTCTGTCAATCCGGACTCACTGGCATGCATTTAGGTGAGTATATTGCAGGCCTCCATTAAACCTTTTAATGCTTATTCAAACATAGCAGACCCAGATCATGCAGCTCTTATATCAGGGTGTACTCTGTTTGTTTTTGGAAATATAATTAGATATGATCTTAAACTAGTGGACCTGACGAGTAATTTCTTTGTTCTATGTACCAACATGAAAGATTTTTTATATAGATATTCACAGTGGGTGAAGCCTAGCATGAATATTCATGAAGGAAAGGGTTAAGCGGGACACATGCAAAATATGCATCTTATTCGCTTCATTGGCTGTGCGATATTAAATACAAAATTGCATTGCATTTTAAAGAATAAAAAATTATATATTAGATATTCATGATAAAAAATGTATATAGAAGAGGTCAATTTCATATTTTGGAGGCTCCTGAAGTAAGCTCAAAGGTAACAGGACATCCTTTCGGGTTTACTGTGCCTTTAAAAAAAAATGAAATTCATTTCTTAAAAAGTCAACAAAGAATGAATATGGTATGCACAGGATATGTTACATTTCTCAATATAAGATAGTATATATAGTACATTATCAATGACAGAAAATACCATTACAATAAGCCTATGGGCAAACCTGAGACTGAAGCAACATAGTTAACACATGTACAAAGTAGTCCAATGGTATGACTACACTCGACCCCTTCTCAAACACATCCATTTCAACCTGCATGAGAAAAAAGTAGTTCTGTTAAAAAAAGTTCTCTTGCTGAAAAGAACAATCTAGCACTCTTTAGGGTAAATCATAAACAGCCTTACAGGGGACAAAAATATTTCAACATTGCACTTGTCCAGTAGGACTAGTGGCTAACAATTTTCACTTGTCCTGCAAACACATGCACTTGTCCCTTAAAAGGGTATGCAATAAAGAACTTAAGGGAGTAATAAGTAATACGACTTCCTTGAGTAATTCTTCTCAAAGCACTTGTCCTTCAGGAGGTGTGCTTCGAGACGAATTACTCGTCCTTTCTAGATTTCACTCCTAATTACGAGCGGACAAGTGGAATTTTTGTCCCCTGATAAATCCAGATAATGAAATTTTATTTGCCTAAAAATTTAATTATTTTCTTACCCATTAACTTAAACATGTGTTTTGAGTGCACAAAAGAACCGTCTAATTGAGACGGTTCTTTTGAGCACCCACAACATATGTTTTGGATGAGAAATAAAGAAAATAATTTTCCAATACACAGTCTTATCTGGAGGCCTGAAAAATTGTTCTAAAATCTCTAATCCTTTTCTCATTCTGTTCGATTATCAAGGCTGGAATTCACAAAATGCTTGTCAGAATAGCAAACAGGGAGGACCCTGATCAGACTGCTTCAGAAGCTGTCTGAACTGGGTCTGCACTGTATGTCTTGGACTTTTTGGTAGGCAACTAGTGTTCAAAATTTTAGAACATTTACCATACCTACTAGACTGGCATCAGTCCACTAAATGTTTATAATTACATTTATAATTATATTTAACTATGAAAAGAAAACAAGAAAAAAATGCCAAAAGACATTATGGCCGGGTTTTTTCGATACATATCTGATAAGGATAATTATGAGTAATATAGAATCAATATGGAGGAACATGTTCTAATTCAAATATTTTAATATTTTAACTTGTGCGCAACATTCTATAGCTTGTTGAATGTTAAGCAGGGGCGTGTCTGAGGACAAATCCAAAGTACGCAGGGGGTGGGTAGGGGTGGGGTATCCCCCTCCCCTACGTTAGAAAAACAAGCAAGATATGAACTAAATGGTGGCTTCTGCATTTCTGAACCTAAACACCGACTTAATTGCTTCCAAAACAAAAGTGAAAAACAGTCAAAATCCTATTGCTTTGGTTCAGGATTATTGCAAAATCGGCTTACTTTGGATGATTGGTACTCACCAGTTGGTATATAAAGACCTAACCCGGGTGAGGCATGTTTTTTATTGCATTTTCGCGATTTAAGACATTTTATTTTTTGGACATTCAAAAATTAAAGTATGCAGCTGCGTACTTTGCGTATACGCAGGCACGCCCCTGTTAAGTGTAATGAAAAGCTAATATCAAAATTTTTTGTATGTATATTCAAATTATTTATTGGTTTTTTAGTCTAGCCTGGTGACCACCTGCTGGGAAGGTGCTATACTCCTGGCTGTCCGCTTGTGAGTTTAACTTTCTATGTTTAATGTTGCTACCATATTCGACCCATTTAGTGCACAAACTTTATCTTTTTCACGCACGGGACATGCCCACTCACCAAGATGTACATACCTCAGGGTATAGCTGGGGAGTTCAATAAAAATGTGCAAAGGGAGATAACTAGAAATACTACTCAGTATTATCAAAATACCACAAAGGGTTTTGAACTTACAGATGCTAATTTAACAAGACAAATTCGACGAATTTATATCCCCCGACGAAGGGTTATTTGAGAGAAACATGTAAATCACAAAACATAAATCCCATTTATCTAACCCTTAGTTCACCTTCAGTATTATTCAGATCATAACAAACACCTGTCAAGTATGTTTTAGTGCTTAGTTTAATAAATCAAAGCACTGAGAGTACTGGTGGGGACGGCTGCATTGAAGCGTTCAAATAGGGAGGTTGTTAGTTAGATATCTTTTCTATAACCTGCAAATGGAAACTGGAAGTCCCGTCTCTGATGTAGGGTCAAACATATTGCCACAAAGTGAAATGGGAAAGCAATCTTTCTGACGACATTGGCATTTGTTCATTGGACAAAAACAGCCTTTTTTGGGGAGAGTTTATCAAATGTAATCCATTATTGAACAATGCTAGAAACCAGATGATAATTGCTAACTTAAGAAGTGAATAATCAAACTTTTTCAAACCCTTTTATTATAGAGTGTTAAAATGATCCCTCAATAAATGTTTGTGAAAGCTCTTCAGGCAGGTAAGTGGTATACAATTTTCTCTTAACTTTGTTTGGCAAAATCAAAACTAAACAGTTGTAATTTGTTTCCTAATACCGTGGCATGTTTTTTTTCTCCTTCAGATTTCCATTTGGTTTCTGTTAGTTAAAGATCTAATGAGGATGAGGGAAAGTGTTTCCTAGTATCTTACCTAATACAAATCCACCCACTTATTCAAAGAAATCAATGATAATCAAGAACTGATTTGATAAAGTTCTGTCCACTTTTGTATATGTTTTTCCTACTTTTACTTAATCGCCACCATAGACATTATGTGCAAGCTTGAATGAAGTCTCTTAATGGCAGAGCCAAACCAATTGTATAATTTTGGTAGAGTGCATCATTAGGGCCAAGTTTGTGAAATTATTGTAAATTTTGGATCATTGGTTCAGGAGGAGAAATCATTCAAAGGCATTTCTTATCTGGAGCTTTTTGTGGATCCATTGTTCAGTGGAGTGGAACCATTTGTGCAAAATTGGTAGAAGACACCATAGGGGACAGTTCTGTGAAATTAAATTGCTTTTGGGCCAGTTGTTCAGGAGGAAATTCTGTTAAAAGAAGTTTCTTAGCTAGAGCTCTGGCAGTCATTTTGTTCAAAAGAGTGGAACATCTGGTCACGAACCTGAAGGCCTAAAGTCACAGAAAGTAAGAAAATGAAATAGTACATGTTCTTCAAATACAAATGGTTCTATAAAATAACTGGAATTTCCGCCCAGCAAGGAATTATTTCAATTTCGGAAACATAAAAAATCACATGGGGCAAGATCTAGGGAATGCAGGAGGTGAGGCAAAATTGTTACTTTTTCTTTCTTCAAAAACACTGTAACTATTTCAGAGGCATGAGCAGGGCCATTGCCATGTAGAAGACGGATATGTTTAAAACCAGTGACAGGGCGTCGTTTCTGATATGTTTTAGGCTTCTCCAGTACTATATGTCTTTGTAGTCCTTTCCAGTGATGTTTTTGCCCTTTTCCACCAGCACTTTTATTGCGACTCCTTCACCAGAGAAGAAAATTGCATACCAAACCTTCCTTGCACTTAAAGACCGTTTGACAATTATTGAGCGTCTGCTATGTTTAGTGGCCATGATTTTATTGCTAACCTTTCTGACCAGCTCAAATTAATAGACCTGATTTTCATCACCTGGGACGACATTGGCAAACTGCTTTTTGTCATAAGTTTGAAACATTTTAAGCAGCTTTTCGGCCACTAAACCCGTTGTCTGTTTTGCTCATCAGTCAACAGATGTGGCACCCATCTAGCAAAAATATTTCAGACTTTCAACTGTTTCTTCAAAATAAAGTGAACCGTTGATAGTGACATGCCTACTTTTCATGCAATATCACAAACTGTAAATCTGGCATCTCCTTAAATGATTTCCTTCATTTTTGAACCAATTTCTTTACAAGCTGCGAATTTTCGCCTTCCTGATTTTGGTGCATTTTTGATGGACTCTAAGCCAGATTAAATTTTATTTTTCCAGCGCCTATACTGTGTCATAAGACACACAAGAAGGTCCATAAGTAGTAGAAAGTTCAAACATCAGCTGCTTCAAAGAACAGACAAGTTTTGAGCGAGCTTTGATGTAACCCCTTATTTCATCTTTCTGGTTGACTCTTCTACATGTACCAACTATTTTTATTACAGTGGTCAATAACTGTGTGTATTAATATGGCAAATGTTGTGTCTTACATTAAGTCTAACGTGTACATTTATACACCGTTGTGTAGACCTTAAATAAACCTATATAGGTATATATTGGTTTTTATCGTGTCCCACGTGGATATTGAGATATAGGACAATAAGCAATTCATTTCGAACATCCCTCGTAGGTACCATCATTAAAGTGTGCCCGCAAACGCTCACATTGTTGAACTGGCCACTGTTGTTCAAACCCAAATGATTCTAAAAAGGAAATAAGATGTCCTAGATTTTGACCTCTAGCCTCAGAGAAATGAATATTTTTGGGGATATGAAGATATATGGATATTTTTTTCTGGAGGGGGGGGGGGGGGTTCACCACGAAATTGGACTATATTTAGGTGTAATTTCTATGCATTTTAGGGTCTTTTCTTTACGTCAAGGATTTTTTGGGGGTTGCTAAAATTTCAAATATTTTTGAGGTCCTTGAAATTCCTGATATTTTTTGGGGGTGAATGGTAGATGCTGGGCCAGACCCTTCGTATGAAGAAAAAAGAGTTACCCACCCTTCCCAAGCCCCCTGGGACACGCAAATACTCTTCTGTGACAAGAATACACTTTTACAAAGAGGCTCTGTCTACACTAAGAAATTGAAGCGGTTGATTGGGCAGGCTGGCTGACTGACTGATTGATTGACTGACTGAGAAAGCAAGCAGACAGACAGCTATATTTTGCTGCATACTGCTCTAAAACACTGGTCAGCTTTTTGGCGGGAGGGGAGGGGGGTGTGTGGCACACTGATATTATCATATATAAGTAGGTTCTGTCCATTTTTGGAGATTCAAAATTTTGAATTACATTTTTTGTTGGGGGGGGGGGGGGGGCAGGAGATCAGAAAAATAAATATGTTTGGAGATATGATGAAATTATGATTTATTTTTTGTACGTTTTGGGGGGTCATTTCTATCAATTTGGGGCCTTTTAAGGTCAATGTTCAGATTTGGAAAATGTTTTTGGGGTCGCTAAAGTTCGAATATGTTTTGGGTATGCCTGATATTCCTTATATTTTGGGGGTAAAGAGTAGATGCTGGGTCCAATGCCAAGCCTAGGTATTTAGAAAACTTGAAAGTATCCAAAATATGGTCAGGTACACTTGCCACCTGAGATACTAGATAATTTAGCAAAACAGGCATACAAAAAAATCAAAAGAGCAAAGAATGAAACAGACAGAAAAAGCGAGACAGACAGCCATTAGAAAGTGGACAGACAGAGAAATGGCTAGATTATGCTGCTCACAGCCTTCAGAACATTGGACAGACGCTCCAACCACCTGAGCTACTAGACACATGTAAGCAGGCTAAACGAGCATATAAGTAAAAGAAGGAAGAACCAATGCAGACCGACAGACGGACGGACGGATTAACGGACAGACAGACAAACAGCTAGATTTTGCTGCTAACAACCTTCAGCACTTTGGTCAGGCAATCCTACTACCGTAGAAACTAGATAATTGTGCTAAATCAGCATACAGAAAAATAAAAAAAAAGCGAAAACCCAATGGCTACATTCTGATCTAACAGGGTTTTGATCCAGTCATTTCAGCACACCAGCTACCTATCTTTTGTCATAGATGATTCTGACGTTTTGATTTTTAGGATTTCCGTGGACAAGAAAGCATATTGCAGAACCCCACGGCCATGAACAACGCCAACAATGGTCACATCCGCGGTAAGATTAGGAGCATGCTCTCAACCCGTGGTTCAGATTTGCATCAAACTCGCAATAGAACCAGTATCAGCTGTCCCTGCTGGTAGAAACTACAGGCTTTCAAAATGTAAGTGCCTTTGAGCCCATTTTTAGTTCTTGCCACTTTAATTAATATGTGGAAAACGGTTCTAAAAAGCCCTGCCTCACGGCCAGATAACAAAACCCCGCGGACGCTATAGTATTTTTCAACGCACCTCCATGGTTTAGACTTGCAAACGTTGAAGGGGTAGGGGCAGAAATCCCGTTCTCATAAACAATCGACGCTCATTTAAGCCAAATCATTAACATACAGGTAAAATCAAGTAAATGTCGTTTCACCAAAAACGCAAAAATATAGAAACCATTTCTGTAAAAATGTGTAATTGTCAATCAATCCAAAAGTGTCCCGATTTCAAGGACTCATTCATGATCTATTTGCATTTTTTTCTCGCATGTTTAACCCTTAAAGCGCCAATCGCAACAAAAGTCGTCTGCTTATCTCGTCTGCCGAAATGTTTAAGAAGCATCTATGGCAGAAAGTGTGGACCCAGACCAGACTGCTCCTATGAGCAGTCTGTTCTGGGTCAACGCTGTTTGCTTCTATACTTGATTCGTCAGTAATGTTAGGCAATTATTTGAATTATATGAAGCAGACGACTTCAGCAGACGACATTTTCAGATGCATTTTTTCTTGGCGCTTTAAGGGTTAAGTACTGTAATGCCTTAGCCATGATGTGATGTTAGAGTGACTATTCAAGAATATGTATATGCCTTTAATCGCGCCTGACAAGTGTTCGTAAATAAGTTTTAACTATTTCAAATGAGAGCCCCTACCTTCAATTTCAGTTTATTTATTCTCCGCGTAAAGACTAGTCGAACAATATCCGCGGCCAAGAATTCGGTATGATACCAGTGGTGAAGCCCGCAAAATAATAATCTTTGCTAACAGGTTGGACCCAGATCAGACCAAACAAAACGTCGAGCCTGATCTGGATCCCAAATGTTTGACACTGTAGCGATAGAACCGCAGGGGCGCATCCAGGATTCCATGTTGGGGGGGGGGCAATATTTAAAACATGAAATATTTTCATGCGAGCGCAGAAGACGCGAAGCCATGCTAGGGCGTGGGGGTCGTTATGAACTTGGCACACTTTCACACACCGAAAATAATTCCAACCTATACTCAGGGTCGTAGCAACGAGTTTGAGAGTTAATGTGAGTGTTTTGATTCACAGAATGCATGAATGAGAGTTCTGTAGGTGCCAAGCGCAGGTAAGGGGGTCTGGGGCATGCTTCCCCAGGATTTATTGAAAAATCCGCGCACTTTGGTGCCTTCTGGCACATTTTCATGCAGTTTAATTCTTTATCAGAAAGCTTCATTTTTTCAACAGGCAAAGTCATAAAATTTTGAAATGTACGGGTAAAATGAACTTCGATGTCATTTCTTCAACTTTCAAATGGTTTTCTAAACGAACTTGTAGACTATATCATGCGCGATTGGAAAAAAGACTGTTTTGTGAAAATGCGAAGAACATAATTATTTGCAGACAAAAGTTTCATCGTGTGTACGTCCGAGAAACATGTTTCAAGAGAGTTTTGGAGTTTCATGAAACAGTTTCATCGAATAGGACATTGCTATATTTTCTGAAACTTGTCTCATATTTTCCAGACAATTAGCCAATCACAGCTCGGCTATTTCTGTAGGTCAGTTTACCTGTAATTTCTACAAATGTGCATACACAATTAAGAAAGGGGTCTTTTAGCTAGGTACAATATGGTGAGCCCTATATACATTTCTTCGTTGAATCCAAACTTCGTATTATTCGCGGTCCATTTAAATGTTGCGTTGCAAGTGCAATGATCATCAGACACAATGGGACAGCAATTTCGACCTCCTCAGCATGCTCAGTAAGCACCATGTTGAAAAAGTATGCACAATTTTAGCGGGAAAGAGCAACAGGTAATGTGAAGTTGCATCGTCTGTACAGTAGTGTATGGTACACATAAAAGTTGCATACATAAGTTGCAGACAAAAGTTTCATCGTGTGTATCGGGCTTCAGACTGCTCTGATCCGGTGCCACAATGCTTGACCGTATGATAAAATTGGCAATTGTTGTGAGCATTAACACATAGTGCTCAGATGACTCCAGTAGACGTCATTCAGAAAAAGGAACCGAAAGATATGGTAGGCTACAATAAAATGACAGGATTTTAGCAGGGCGCCGCCGATCTGGCACCTTTGAATTTAGATCTCTATATGTACGTTTGCGAGCGGAGAGAGCAAGAAAAAATCAGACTATTTAAAATTGAAAAAAAAATCAACAACAAAAAACAGTAGCCGCTGCTAAAAACCATACTAACAAGAAAAACTATAGCATGAAATATCATGTTATACTGGGGCGGTTTAAGTGGCTCATTAATGGTTTTACCGAGTTTATGATAGAGCAGTAGATATCTTTTTAATGGACTGATACATGAGGATGGTGCAATATGTAATTCAAGTGCAGCAGCTAGGGTTGAGGGTTGGTGCTCAAAAGAACCGTCTCAATGGCATTGAGGTGATTCTTTTTGAATACCTACTATGTGTTTCTGGATTTAGAAGAAAGGTTTTTATTATTAAACACCCCTGAAAGTATCTGGTGGTCTGGATGTTATTATGGCGATGTGCAGACTGATCTAAAGTCATGAGTTGCACCTCTTGAGTAGGTAGATCTGTTCTCTAAACACGGTGCCTATTTGCTGTCATGTGTACAGCTGAAAGAGATGTCGTAGTACGTTAACAGTTTGTCCAGCTTTCTTTTCATTATGCGTAGGAGCTTTGGCTACTGTTCTATGATCTCTATACAACAGTACGTAATCTACATTCACAGAAAACATATAAAAGTGGGCCACCATCGGCCTGTCACCAAAACTCCATTATGGCATTTGGTTGGCGGGTCGACAGTGGACAACCGGGCATAGTTTTGGTAGCGCTCAATGGCATTTTCAAATGCATTTAAGTGTTCAAATGTACGGTCCAATGTGACAAATATGAACCATTCTGACAATATAAAATGAAACTTTTGTGAAACTGAGTCAAATTGTAGAATGAAAGAGTAATGATCAGTAATTACTTTTGGTTTGATTTATCTAGTATAAAGACCGATAGTTAAAAGACCTTCTTGATCTGTTTGTGGCAGGTAGCAGGTAATAGGGATCAAAGACAATAGGATAATTTCAATTTATGTTTTCGTCGTATGAAACATAATGCTCTATGCTTATGTTTTTCGCACACACGACACCCTATAAACTGACATTGAGATAAAAAAAAATATTTGGGCCTCGGAACGTGAAAGCCTGTCTTGGGGGTGAGAAAAACAAATGCGCAGACTAGCCTGCGCATTAGCGTAGACTGATCAGCGCCTTTTTCATTTGCTTTTTGGGAAGTATCATTTCTAGAATTGCTACAAGTGAAATTTCAATTTTCTAGCTAGCCTCTGTAGATGAGGAGACTGCTTTTAGACTCGCTTTTTCAGAAGCCCCAAAGACAGGTTTTTGTCGCGTTGAGGCCCATTTTGTGTCGAAAATTGCACAACATGTAACACAAACGCAGTAGCCTACATAATCAATGCAATTATATATTTTATGGCATCAATGGAACATTGCAAACTGTTTGTAAACGTCCCTTGATGTCAATATAGCAACCCGAATAATGATTATGCTACTGTACTCCTAGCTTACTGATACACACTTCCTTTAGTAAAAGCCAATACTTATTAATCATGGTGGAACAGTGGTGACCTACATCCGTCATCGATAGGAAAAAATGAACGAGAACAGTTTATCTGCCTGTTATATTACTGGGTCTGAGCTGTTATTTATTCTTTTACAATTAATCATCGTTTCCTTTGTTGAATTAAAAGGGAAAACTTAGATTTGTTCTTACATTTTCAACTTTCTAAGCGTTGTCGAAAACATAAAATCTATCAATGCCTGACCGATTGTATATATATATAAATAGAACGTACTAAATCACGTTGCGATTGGCTGTGTATAAATAATTTACATATACGTGTAGTGTGTATATCACATGACCGTTTTGGCGGGATAGGCATAAAGTAAAACTTCGAATGAAATCATACAAGTAAGATTATTTAATCCCCAATATTTAAGCGACTTTTTGGGGTCAGCTGAGATAATTCTTGATTTATATGAATGTTATATTATTTACATACATAGCCGCGTAAAAAACACGCCGACTTGTTTGTTTGTTGCCAATGAAAGCAGACTACAATGGCAAGTCCACTATGTCTTTTACGATATGCCTATAATTATTATATTTCTGCGCAAGGTATTATTTTTTAGATATATTTGTATTTGAATTAGCAATTGGCAATAAATCATTGCTTCGATACCCAAACTGAAGTTTCTAAACTACAAAGCATAACAAACAATAGAACAACAACGAAAAAAAGAACTACTTTTTACGCGTAATATTTTCCAGAAAGTTGTTCGGTTTGCATTAAGCCTTTATCCTGCGGAATCCGGATATACCCCGTTCTGGAAAACATTGTAGATCCGGATCAGTTGGCTTCTCAGGGACAAACTAGTCAGGATCTTTACGACATGTTATCATGCATCTAATTAAATTGTTAATATTGAAACCATGCAACTTATATGTCTGAAAATTTGCAAGGAGTGTAGCATTTATTTAATGTATGGCCTGGCAAGGGTGAAAAATCGACGTGACTGAAAAACTGTAAGTGTTAAAATTGAGTCCGGATGCCAGCATCCGTCCCAAAAATATACTCACATCTGCACAATTTCAATATCTGACCTTTAAACCCAACCCCAGAGGTCAAGGATGTGTGTAAATTCAAAGTGTTACCTTGCATGTAGGTCTACACTTTTTCCACTTTAATATGATATGCAACATGACCACTTTTAGAAAAGAAAAATAAAATGACCTTTTGACCCCACCCCAGAGGTCATTGGTGTGTGTAATGACAGCATGTTTGCTTTCGTGGTGCTCTGTGCTCAATTCCCTTTAATTTGATATGCAACATGACTACTTTCAGAAAAAGATATAGTTTGACCTTTTGACCCCACCCCCTGGGTCGAGGGTGTGTCTGTGGGCAAAATATTTGCTACCATGTTGCTGCCAGCTTCGTCAGCTTTAATTTGATATACAACATGACTACTTTCAGAAAAATATATAGTTTGACCTTTTGACCCCACCCCCTGGGTCGAGGGTGTGTCTGTGGGCAAAATATCTGCTACCATGTTGTTGCCAGCGTCGTCAGCTTTAATTTGATATGCAACATGATCATATTCTGAAAAAGTTTAATTTTGACCTCGGCCACACCCCCTAAGTCCACCCAACAGGCTCGGACCCAGGCCTTCAAACTAAAATCCCCGTTTAATATGTTTCATATCTATTGCTGCTCTGCCTGTATGCAAAATTTCAGCAAAAAATATTAACAATGGCTTTAGTTATTGCGAAATTTAAATATTTGACCTTTGACCCCTTAGGTGGGGTCAAGGGGGTGGGGTAAAACTTTGACACTGCCATGCTTATCCACAGGCACTTTGCAATCATGGTCTAATAGTGAGAAGTTGTTAAATATAATAGCTTTGATGAAATGTGAAGATCATCACATAAAAAAGCTAATATAGGTTTTGCCTTATAATTGCCTATACTTAAACAAGGGCAATAACTCAAGTGTTAAGGGGTTGATTTTGACCAAACTTATAGGATATCGAGAGTTCATGGTACTTATCATTTGTACCAAGAATGAATCAAATCTGACCAATAAGTACTGAGATATGGTTCCGGACAGACAAAAAGTGTGGACGGACGGACAGACAGACGTACGGACGGAATGGACGGACGGACTCACGGATGACGCCAAAACTATATCCCTCCGACTTCGTCGGGGGATAAAAATAAAAGCACAGTCTAAAATTGCAAAGGGAGATAAGTGAAAAAGTCAGCTACAGTTAACTATCTTGTGTGCAATGCAACTATTCATCTGGGTGCACATATCTACGAAGTAATATGAATCTAGCTGAAAGAGCCCCCTGCATCCTTATTTATTATTTTTATATCGTATATATATTTTTTTTTTATTTCAGAGGTCATTTTTCCCTGCTATGACTCTCAAGTATTGCAGTTAAGTAAAATGATTTTACATTGTAATTCATGTATATATTTGTAAATATATCTACCATTATCTGTGATGCCCAATATGTGATCAAATACAACATGACAAATTTTTCATATATATATATATGTATGTGTATATGTATGTATATAAAAATATATATATATATATGTATATGAGCGCCGATCTGACAAAAGGGTCCTTCGGGCATTTTAGCAGGTTTTGTGTAATCAAAATTTCAAAAATGTCCATATTTTCAAGATTTTGCATGTTCTTATGATAGAGTCAAATTGCTTCTAACATGTAATACAATGAAAGGCGCAAACAGTTCTGATACAATTAAGTGATATGTATAGTGTATGTTTCCATGTCAACAGCTGTACATATGGACTACATACTTCCTTTAAAACAGGGTACCTCATTTCAAATGCATTTGTAAACACGGGATGTGCGTATATGGGCTATTTGTACAGTCTATGCAATTGCATACACATCAAACATGGAGCTTTCTTGAAATATTGCTCCTAGCGTCTTTGTATTAACGTCATATATTAACACAGTGGTGTTGACGTCAGAACGTCATTAGCAACGTTCAGTGACGTCATGTTTAAAACGCATTATCTATACCAAGTTAAATGCTCATATCTTTGTTATTTGTAAAGATAGTTTCTTCAAATTTTCTGGAATTGTTCACAACAGCAAGGTCTTTCTTTCTCTGTAAATAACTCACTTTTGACTTTTATTCCAAGAAGGTCCCTTTTGTCAGATCTTGGCTCATATGTATATGGGTATATATGTATGTATATATTATTTTATTGCATAGACTCTATCACTAATTTTTTATTACTATGTTACTATTTTATAAACATGTAATTAAACAATTTTGACATACTATTCATATATATTATTTTTACTTCATAGGTTTATCGCTATTCTAAATCATTATTATAATATTAATATTTTTTTTTGTTTTAGATTAGAAGCCTTATTGTTGTTTAACCATGGGTAATACTTGTCTTCGTTCTGTCTTAACCAAATAAAATGTATTTTTCACAGCCTTTTTACACTCGTTATCACTAACTTTTAGTTATGTTTGTCAGAAAATAGCTCTTGTAGCTAATGTTATTTGTTATATGTAACCGACATAAAATAAAGCTTCTTGTATCTTGTTGAATTACAGTTGGAAATATGTCAAAAGCTAACAATTGCAAAGGGAGACAACTGAGTAAAGTAAGAACAATAGTTGTTTGTCTTGTGTGGTACACCTATTCATCTGGGTTTACATCCCTACATGGTATTATCAAAATACACCTAAGGGTTTTAATGTTACATGCAAATACATTGCATAAGGCCAAAAACTGGTAAGGGAGATAATTATAAAATAAGAAATCAACAGTTGTCCAAGGTGTGTGCAGCTCAACTACTCATATGGATCTACATTCTTACCTAGTTTTGTCAACATACCTGTAATGGCTTTGGAGTTCAGATGCAAAAATGTCTAAAGTTAAAAAAACTGCAAAGGGAGATAATTAAAAAAGTAAGCAAGATAGAGTTATCCATCTTGTGTACCGTGTGTCTGTTCATGTGGATCTACATTCCTACAAGGTATCATCCAAATATCTTGAATAGTTTTGGAGTTATAGAGCATACACAAAAATTTGTGAAAAAATGCAAAGGGAAATAACTAGGAAAGTAAGCAAGCAAGAGTTATGCCACTTGTGTGCAGCTTGCCTGATCATCTGGGTCTACATCCCTATTAAGGTCCATCCAAATACCTTGAATGGTTTTGGAGTTATGGAATATACACAGAAATTTGTGAAAAAAATAAATATAAAAAAATACCTATCACCTATTTCACACAAAAAATTGGGAACCAACCAAAAAGAACCTGGCATCACATGAAAGCAAAGACCCTGAAGAATCCATGTGTGAAATTTGAAGCACACAGGTTGAATACTTTGCGAGTAAATTGAATCTGCCAAAAGGTTTACCAATAACGCACCGCCTGCCCGGACAACACTAATTTAACAATCGGATTTTTTCTTCGAAAAACCCGACCCGGCTAAAGAGGCTCCAGAAATGGCAGTGTAAATGTTGGTCTCAAGAAATCTGTAAGCATAATTGTCGATAACATGATAATGCCCGTGAGGATTTAGAATTTATTGAAAAAGAAAGTTACAGATACGAAACCGATTGTTTACGAAACTACACTTGACCGATCGCGTCAATAGTCATAACTGCATGTGTTTCCTGCCTAGTCAACTAAGGATATATAAATTCAACGTTCATGCGCTAATATATCAATATTGCACGTATATTTGTGATGTTTGAACCATTACAATTATCTATTTTCTATCTTTTTTCACATTTTTTTTCGTACCCAATATGTTGGATCTGGCTGAATACGCGTGACGAATCAATAAATGGTTATTTATTTCACCATGTGAAGCGTACGATGGAGTCATGATTTACTATTCGTACACTTCTTGCTTTGAATCTCGGACGCAACAATATTTGCTTTACATTTAGTTTAAAATTTATTTTATTTGTACAAAACATAAACAAATCATACAAAGCAACACAGCAATACTAGAAGGAATGCGGGTCAACTCGGCCTTGGGTCAAGTCGGCCTGAGTCAAGTTGGCCCGGGTCAACTCGGCCCGATAATATAACGGCCTTGTCATATTTTGCCTACTTTTTCATAAGGGATGCCAGTATGAATTGTGTTTTATATATAAAATGTTCAGCAAAAGTTTGAGGGAATAATGATTGGTTCTATCTATATTGCTGGTATGTCAAACTTGTTTCAATCAACGGGTCCGACTTCACTACGGTAAGAGAGACGGACAAGAAATATATTTTTGAGTTGTTTATTCTTGTTTTCTTTTTAAGCAAGAAGAGAAAAATCAGCGGTACCAGTTTATGATGGATCATATATATTTACAACTATATGATCCATTCGTGCTAGGACCCGCTAATTCAATTGCCAGAAAAAGTCTGCAAGATATGGCAAGTCAGTGATTGAAAACGTGTGAAAACTTTCAGTAGGTTCAAGGCAGCCATTAACTTTAATCAAATGACAAGTTCTGAAAGATTATACATGTACAAAACAAACCATTTACCATATACGTAACTGAACGCTCTGAAAATACACCGGGCCGAGTTGACCCAGGGCCGAGTTGACTCAGGGACCAACTTGACTTCAGTCCGAGTTGACCCGCTAGAAGGACTCAACAACAATTCCAAACCTTTCTGGAAATATGTGAAATGCCGGAAACAAGACAATATTGGTGTGTCACCGCTAAAACAAAAGGGTAACCTCATATCGGACTTCAAAAGTAAAGCAGATATTCTTGTTGAACAGTTTCAATCAGTATTCACAAAACTCACAGACTCTATTATGCCAAATATGTCCAATAGAACTATTCCAAAAATGGATGAAATTGTTATTGACTCTAAGGGAGTGGAAAAGCTACTATCTAACTTGAAAACTTCCAAATCAGTAGGACCAGACTCTATTCCAAACCTAGTTCTTAAAAGCTGTGCTAAGGAACTTTCCGTGGGTCTTAGTACCATATTTCAGTTTTCGATTGACACAGGTTCACTGCCTACAGATTGGACAGATGCGAACATAAGTCCTGTCTTTAAGAAGGGTGATAGACACTTAGCGGAAAATTACAGACCTGTTTCCCTCACTTCGAATTCATGCAAACTTCTCGAACACATTTTGTGCAGTCAAATTCTTAGACATTTTGATCAAAACAACGTATTAACTAAACTGAACCATGGATTTAGATCTGGCTTTTCGACAGAGACCCAGCTATTAGTAACTCTCCAGGGTCATTAGGTATGTATACTGAAAAAAAAAACATAGACCAAACGCAGAACCTCAACAAACAATTGGAGAAACAATGATTAACAAATAACTAACGAACACTAAGGACCGTCAGTAACATCATCAATAGCAGCTCTATCCCATTTGAAAAGAAGAAGTCAAAGCCACTGAGCTGCTTAAATGCATTTCACTGGCTGGCTTCCATGCAAGCTAAACAAAGTTTGTGTTTTAGCAACTACCGAATCTAGGGCAAAGATTTGGTGTCAGTAAAATCCATTTAAACCCCCACCCCTCCTTTGGCTTCGACTGTTGTCCGTTCTAATGCAGATAAACAGGTGCAACTAGAACGGGTTCAGAGAAATGCAGCAAGATGGGTGACAAATCAACCGTACAATCCACACAATCCCAGCAGTGTAACTGAAATGATAAATCATCTGAAATGGCCCAGCCTAAAACAACGCAGAGTTTGGGCAGATGTGACTTTAATGTATAAAGCTGTTAACTGTTTAATTGTTGTACCAGTGAATTACCATCCTACCACTGCCACTGTACGTTCAACTAGGAGAAGCCACAGCATGAAGTTCATACCAATTCAACCACGGATTAATGCTTATCAGAACTCGTTTTTCCCAAGAACTATCACCACTTGGAACATGTTACCGGAATCCTGCATTGCCTCTGCGAGTTTGGATGCTTTCAAATCAACAATCCAACTCGTTCCACTTGTGCCATCCTATGTATAGAAGGATTAGACCTTGTAAAGTGTATATACATGTTGGTTGTTAGACTATTTTAAAGTGTAGTGTGACATCAGTTTTGTATGGGACAGTTGAGATACATTTGCATACATATTTTAATACAATGTCAGAGCACGTCACACTGCAAAGATGTACAGTCACATTTCCTCGACGTAAATGTCTACAAGTGGATGTTGTCGAGTACATCCATTGAAGCTGAAGTTGAAGGTTCTATTGCTGGCGGTTCATTGTTTAATGTTGCTATCATTGATTGTGTGTGTTTTGTGTTTGTTCCTTGTTTTTATGCAATACTTTCCTCACGCTGTCGTTGGTTGGTCTGCGGTCTGTGCTTGTGGACTTTGGGTCATACTCAATTTACTTTTTACATCATGCTTCAGATTGAGGGCCAGGCTAAAGACAGAATGGTGATCCTCACCTGAAACTTTATTCGGTTGATTGGTGCCTTATGCTCGTCTTTGGCTGGGTCCACACTGTCTAAAGTAGGTGTTCTCTATAAATAGCTCTGACTGTCTGTGAGTTAAAATCCCTTTTCCTCGTTTCATCTCAGTATATCAAATTGATTTTGATTGTTTGACTGTGAAGTCAGATAAAAGTGAGTATGACCAGGTAATGACATAATGCAGAACAACCCACGACAGTGTACAGAAGAGACACGTCACACAGCATACCAAGATCCACGTAACAGCAATTAAAATTAATAAAAATAAAAGAAATGCAACCAGCTCTTTCTGCCCCAGAGAGATTATTGAAAATAGAAATGACATTTACAAAACAAGGATAAAACACAAATACCCCACATACTGCCTCCAAGCGAGCTAAACAATTTTATTTTTTGACATTAGCACAATGGCCCATAAAATATGTGTGATAAGCTACTGTTTATTCTAAGCTGATGATTGTAAATGATGTTGTTGATCAGTTGAGGATCCAGAGAGGGTTCACGGGGTTGTTTCTCTTGTTTCTCCATGATGATACATTGCATTAGTTAGAAGGCCTCCATGCGAGCTGAACATTGCTTGTACTTCAACAACAACAGAATCTAGGGCGAAGATTTGATACCAGTAAAATGCATTTAACCCCCCCCCCCCCCCGGTGTCTTAGGTTGCTGTCCGTTTTAAGGCGGTGGTTCTGTTGTTGTTGACTTTTTGTTTATTGTAACTCCCATTGTGGGAGTCTGTAATTGTTCTATATTTTGTTGTACGTTACTTTATGTCCATTCTAGTATTGCAGCCATCTTGATGGGGAAGAGAGAGCTGGTTGCTTTGCTTAATATGTCTTTCTGGTGTCTCGTGATGGTTGAGTGGCTCTTCCTCGCGGTGCCATGGGGTTGTCTGTGGTTTGTGATTGTGGCATTTCCTGATCATACTTACTTACTATTTTTGGCTTCAACCGCCTTCCTGTCCCACGATTTTAAGAATCCTATAAAAAGGAAAGAATTTGGTCTAAGTGAGACTAAATTAGTTTGTTTTCATGGGATATTTAAGAAAAATGAAATAAAATCAGCAAAACGAACCCCTATACAATCACGTATGAACCCCCTTCCCAGTGATCCTGGATCTGTCCCTGTTTATTCACTGATCTTCCTATTGTGTGAGCGAGTTGTTTGTTGCGTCCTTATTTTTGGTTGTAGTTCTTTGTACCATTTCTAGTTTTGCTAGGATCTTACATGAGTGCTCGTGTTTTATTGAATTTATGAAACGAGTTGGAGAAAAGAGATCAAATGCGAGGCTTGCCGAACATTTTATCTCCTTTCTGCAACGAGTTTAATAAATTCAAAAAATACAGGAGCACGTAAGTTAAATTCTATTTGTCACATGGCATTAAAATTGATCAAAAATCGCATTTTTGGCGTGAAAACGTTAAGATTTTGCCATTATTTACGTGTCGTTACGAAATCTGTAAACGCCCTTATAGTGGTTTATTGATTTTATTGCATTGTGTTATATCACTCCCAGATGCATAAATTCCATATTAAATGACCACGAATGAAAAATCCTCTATTTTTGCAATCGATGATGCAAGACTTTAGTGAGAGTATGCTGAAATCAATCCTTTAAACCACGCCCACCAAACGATCGAATTCTTAAATGCCAGTTTAATAAGGAAAACAATTTGGTCGACATCAGGCTTGGCATCAGAAGTCGTAAAAGGGTAAACAAACTGTACTTTCTTACATTTCCGATAAAAATAACTTTCTTGAGGCAGTTATGATTAATCAGAGACTGTCAATGATATCTACGTTTGCTGAGTAACTTTAAGATCACATACTTTGTGCATATTTGCTTAATCTCTTTTCGCATGGTATTTAGGGGTGTAAGAAGCCGCCCTAAACACATTGAGGCAGAGATGGTTGTTTACTCTGCTAGAAATACTCTGGGAAAACGGACCCTTTAGAAATAGAGAGAACCTACAATATTAGAAAAGAGCAGGATCGATTGGTTTTATTAGTCTGTTCATGAGAACTTATGGAAAGTGCAACAATTCTCACGCTCCCATCCCCTATCACCAGCGTTTTCCATATTAAATGACAAGTATTCTACATGTACTTTCCGTTAGAACCAAAAATTTCTGAAGGACCAGAATACGATAAACAAAAAAATCAACACTGCAAGGGGAGAAGTTTTACCAACTCCAAATAGAAACAAAGGCAGCTGTTGCCTCTAAATAATCTAGAAGTTTGGAATGTCATTACGGTCGTAGTTGTGATGACCCTTTTGACTGAAAAGGCAGCAAAAGTGACAAATCAGTGGGTAAATTGTCTAACAGTCATGGTTACGCATCGGATCTATATAAATGATAGTCCTGAACATATACAAACACCTTAGGAGCGCAACAATTATCATGCCCCCTAGCAACGCACTAAGCGTGTTTTTTTTTTTTTTTTTTTTTTTTTTTTTTTTTTTGCTTTCAGTCAGAACCCAATATTCCTGAAGGACCAGAATATGAAATATTATTATGAAAAATATCAACACTATATCGATGCATGGGTAGAAGTTATACCAACTCCACACAGAAAAAAAAAACGACAGCTGTTGCAACCTCTAAATAATCTGGGAAAACGTATCATTCAGAAAAAGAGAGAACCTACAATATACGAAAATAGCTGACTCGATATTATTGAGTCTGTTCATGAGAACTAATGGAAAGTGCAACAATTCACACGTCCAAACATTTTGAACAGAAGCATATCAAATAATAACAGGAGTTTTATAGTTGAACATTGTAAAACTGAGCAACTCAAACATTCATTCTACGTCAGAATAGTAGTTGAGTGGAACCATCTTAACACAGAAACAGTGCGATCAGAGACAGTAGAGAGCTTCAAACAGACTCTCCCACAGTGTTACTAAGTCGCTCTTTCCCTGGTATGTTATGCTGAACAAGCCCTACATCGTAAACATACAGATACAGAATAATAATAATAATAATAATAATAATAATAATAACCAGGACCATGGGTTTTGTAACCCGAAATGTCAAAACCAACAACGAAAAAAAAAGTAAAAGAACTGGCCTACAAAACATTAGTTCGTCCCCAAGTCGAGTATGCCTCCTCACTCTGGTCCCATCACAAAAAGCATAATATAAATAAAATTGAAATGACCCAAAGAAGAGCAGCTAGATGAACCAAAAATCAATTCTCCCCACATGAAAGTGTCACTAACATGCTGAGTGAGCTTGGTTCATATCGGATTTGTGATTGTGGCAACACCGATAGTTGTGATTGTGTATTTGTCAAAGACATTCACAAATTAAGAACAAATTCAGTGACTCGATAAGTGGTATATAGCGAAAAACAGACTGTTTTGTGAAATAAAAATGAAATTTAATAGCCATCTCCTGAGGTATTGATTCTTTTGTCATTTCCCGGTAAGCACGGAAATGGGGTCACTACCAGCGAAACACATTCGGTGGCATTTTGCTGGCGGGCCCCTAGTGGCCTTAGATTGGATGCTGGCAGGGTTTGGTTCGTAAGGTCAGTCTGTAACATAGTAAGAAAGAGAGCAAAGATCAGGAATCGATACAATCAAGCACCACACCTGAACCAGGGTACCAATCTGAAAGTGACAACTTCACAATTAGACATCACAAACGAGAGCCAATATGTCACCCATTTCCCAGCAGGTGGCAACAAGGCATCAATAAACAGATGGGTGTTTGCGGATAAAGTATTAAGGGCTATATGGCGCGATGCCACAGTTTTCTATATTGTGCATACTACAGAAGAACCAAACATCTCATGAACAATTGGTTTAAACAATAATTGAGCCGTGGCACAACATTTCCAACAATGTAGCATTTTGACAAGTGTAGACTCGGACTAGCTTCTGCAGCCTCATTTTAAGCTTAGAAACTCCAAATGGTGTTCAGTAGCTTAAAACTCATTGGATATTTGAGCGACAAGCAAAGGCTCTGATCAGACTGAGCGTATGCGCAGGCTGAGTTGAGGCTTTGCTGGTCGCACATACCACATTGTTGGAAATCTCATGCACTGGCTCATTTAATTGATCAATGCTAATACATTTTAAGATAAGTACAGCCTTACAGAATGTGATCTGACATTAAGCTGTGAGGCTTATTGAAGTCATCTCCATGAAACTGTAGAGTTTTCAGTATTTACGAATGGTAGGACTAGTCTAAACACTTTTTATGAGATAGATAGATAGATAGATAGATAGATAGATAGATAGATAGATAGATAGACAGGCAGGCAGGCAGGCAGGCAGGCAGCCAGCCAGCCAGCCAGCCAGCCAGCCAGCCAGCCAGCCAGCCAGCCAGACAGACAGACAGATAGATAGATAGATAGATAGATAGATAGATAGATTAGACACCTGACAAGGAAGTGAGTATTTTATAAAAACAAACTAATAACAGTTTACTATGAAATGTGTCGTCGATGCTGTTGTCACATTTCAGAGTTTTCAATGTTTACTTAAGAAATTGAGTCAGGTGTCTACCATATCTAGTTTGAACCACTAAATGTACCACGTCACAGGAGGCACTGTTTTGGGTATTTTTATTTTGACTGGTCAAAGTAAGAAAGAGGGCAAAGATCAGAAATCGATACAATCAAGCACCACACCTGATCCAGGATACCAATGGGAAAGTGACAACTTCACAATTAGACATCACAAACGAGAGCCAATAGGTCAGCCCTTTCCCAGCAGGTGACCAAAAGGCAACAATACACAGACGCGCATGAAAGTATACACTTTGCTTAGATCACATGTCCCAAACACTGTGTGGAGTCTGCGGAAAAAGCTACTCAAAATGAATATATACAAAATAAAAGCAAAACAAAAACAAAAACGGCCAGCGAACGGTTGTTGATTATTACGGCAAGACCTAGTCATACCTACTCGTTTGGTTCTGAATTGAAACTATGGATCTTTTATGTTTTTGTTCTGTCTTGTGTTTGCTATGTTTTGTGCGCGTCTGTTTATATGTGCTTCGTGGTCACCTGCTGGGAAAGGGCTGACCTCTTGGCTCTCGTTTGTGGTGTCTTCTGTGAGTTTGTCACTTTCCCATTGGTATCCTGGGTCAGGTGTGGTACTTGATTGTATCGATTCCTGATCTTTGCAACCTTACTTACTTTGTGAGCATATCACGTCCATAGGCTAACATGACAGATCGACTTTAATGAATTGATTGTATTTTTATTATTTAGATGAGTGATTTAAATACCCATCACTGTTCTTATATCAATATGATAATGTAAAGTGTGGTTTCGGTAATTCAACTGCTTTCCTATATTTTCTTCATGTCCGTAGGCTAAGACGATAGGTCGACTTTACATAAATTTTATTGAGACAAGTTAATTTCTGTTAATAATACAACCAAATCAGTCTCATATCGCAAGAAAAAGCTAAAATACAAAGTGCGTTTCAACAACGTTCAATTAAGAAATAGATTAGCTCTAGCAGTGAAATGTTGTGTATTAGTTCACAAGATCGAATCACGAACGCGCATTTTGATTCTAAGACACAATAAACGGCGAAAACACATTTGAAGTCTTCAGCTTCTTCCAACTTTCCGCCATTGCACTGGAGAAATCCTACCAATAGTTCGGCTGTGTCATATATGTATACATGTATTTGTATCGTTTTTTCAAGCATAAAAACGACGTTACACCGTCCAACGCCATGACAGACGTCATTTTGCAGTACAATTGACGTCCGCTAGTGCGCGCTTTCCTCACGCTTTCAAAACTGTGACATTATTATGTGATATAACATGTTTAGCAATGGTTTTATAGGCAAGGTGTGTTAGAATGGGTCTTAAAGTGAGTTTCGGTAATTCACTCAAAGTGTGAAAGGGCTGACCTCTTGGATCTCGTTTGTGGTGTCTAACTATGAGCGCAGTCGGTAACGTGTCTGGCTACAGATGCGTGTCTGACTGCAGATCCAGGGGTCGCGAGTTCGATCCAAGTCCGGTCCTATACTTTCGTGGAGATTGATCATGAAATAATTTCTACGGTCATTCTCCTCCCTTCCGCTGATTTATTCAAGAAGGGTTGTTGTCAGTTACAAGCGAAAGTATGTGCACGAATTACTGGTTAACCGCTTGTTCAAGCCTGCCCAGGAAAAAGTGTGGTTAGGTGAACTGACCGTCCCGCAATGACCATAGCTGTTGACTTGGGACGTAAAGCAACAAAACCAACCAACTAACTATGAGTGTGTAACTTTCCCATTGGTAACTTGGGTCGGGTGT
Organism: Loripinus fragilis; assembly: GCA_964019695.1. Taxonomy (NCBI): domain Eukaryota; kingdom Metazoa; phylum Mollusca; class Bivalvia; order Lucinida; family Lucinidae; genus Loripinus; species Loripinus fragilis. Next base: position 11,929,683 of record OZ026528.1, read on the forward strand.
GGTACTTCATTGTATTGACTCCTGATCTTTGCACCCATACTTACTTTGGTAATTCAACTGCTTTCAACTGGCCATCCATATCTTTAATTAGTACATATATAAACGGTCACTTCTTTAAACAAATATTTATTCCATATACACAATTAACTAATAAAACTTAAAATAAAGTAAAGCAATCCATGCATTATTGACACACATTTGCATGGGAATTCAAATCTACATCTACATCTACATGGTACGTCGGCACAGTCACTCTTGACTTTTATGCGACGGTGGTGGTGCTAGTCTAGAAACAAAAAGAAATAGAGGAGTAGAAAAGTTAGAAGCAACATGGGATAGATAAAAGACAGAAGAATAGATAAAGTTTGGCACAGCCACATTTCGTCCCTTCAACTCAGACCAATCCGGCTACGGTGACCGCTAAGGGGTAAGGAAGCCCCACCGGCATAGCTCTAAGAATCCCTAGGTACTACTTATGGCTGGCGCCGACTGCAGATTCAGAACTTAAGGGTGGACAGCCCCTGCTTGAAGGATACCAAGTCAGGGGCCTCAGCAATAGCTGGTGACAGAGAATTCCATGTAATGATAGTGCGAGGGAAAAAGCTGTTCTTGTAGTAAGATGTGGTGGTTGAAATCTGTCGGAACTTGTGGGAGTGAGCTGATCTTGTTCGGCTTGATGCAGGTGTTAGGTATTGTTCCAAAGGCACATCCACTAGACTGTTGACAATCCTAAACATCATGGTAAGCTGGGCCTTTGTCCTTCTGGATTCCAGTGTTTCCCAATTTAAGTGGTCCAACATCTCTGAAACACTGCTCGTGTTATGGTACCGGTTTGTAGCGTACCGTGCAGCTCTCCGCTGAACCATCTCTAGCTTATGTATTTGGTCTTTGTGATATGGATTCCAGATAGTGGAGCAGTACTCTTAAGTTGGGTCGAACAAGGGAGATATATGCAGCACTCTTGACGTCTTCGCTGTTTATTCGAAGGTATCTTCGTAAGAAGCCAAGGGTACTATTTCCTTTCTTCACGGTCTTGTCTATATGCAGTTTCCAAGACATATCTTGTGAAATCTCAACTCCTAGGTACTTTGTAGACTCATCACATGTCAGAGTATGGCCTTTGAGTGAGTAGTTGAATATGACAGGAGCTCTCTTTCTATGCACTCTGAGGATACTGCATTTCTCTGGGTGAAAGGACATTCCCCACTTTTTCTCCCAATCCCACAGCTTCTGTAGGTCATCTTGAAGAATCTGGCAGTCATTGTCTGATCGTATCTCTCGGTAAACCACGCAATCATCCGCAAATAACCTGGAGCTAGATCTTATACTGGCAGGGAGGTCATTAATGAAGACTAGGAAGAGTATTGGGCCCAAAACACTTCCCTGAGGGACTCCACTCTTGACATGTATAGGCTCCGATGCAACTCCTTCCACTGCGACTTTCTGAGTTCGATCTGTAAGGAACGCTCTTATCCAATCCAGAGTTTTTCCACGGATTCCATGATGGTCCAGCTTCCTTAGTAGTCTCTCATGTGGTACACGATCAAACGCTTTGCTGAAATCAAGGATCGCTAGGTCATGTTGTTTGCCCTTGTTGAGTGATTTGACAAGCTCGTCTACCAGGGTAATTAGCTGGGTATCACAGCTCCTTCTAGGTCTGAAACCATGTTGGCAGTCCGTAAGTATGTTGTTAGTGTCGAGATGTCGCATGATGTTGCTGACAATTATATGTTCAAACATCTTACAGCTGATGCAGGTAAGAGATACAGGCCTGTAGTTACTGGCTTTAAACTTTTCACCCTTCTTGTAGATAGCTGAAACATTAGCCGTTCGCCATTCGTCCGGAATTGTTCCTGTTTCCAGGCACTTCTGGTAGATTATGCAGAGAAACGGGGCTATCTCTTTTGACAGTTCTTTTAATAGTCTCGCAGGAATCATGTCTGGACCAGATGCCTTATTTACATTCAGTTTCTGTAGCAGTTTCAAGACTCCTTCAGTAGTGACATGGATGTCTGGCATGGTGGGTGATGGATCTCCTTCTGGTTGTGGTATTTCAGACTTGTCTTCATCTGTGAATTGTGACTGGTATTGCCTATTCAATATGTTGGCCTTATCTACTGGGTCGCTGTGAAGTTTTCCTTGGTCTCTTAAGGGAGCCACTCCAGAACTATCTTTTTTTAGGGATTTGATGAAGCTGAAGAACCTCTTCTGTTTGCTTGGGTGCTGATCTTGTTCGTTGTCTCCCAGCTCTATGAGATTTTCAACATACTTCCAGTAAGCTTGCCTTTCTTGCCTTTGAGCTTGGGCTTTGGTATGAAGATATCTCCTTCGGTCTTTTTTGTCTGCCTGATTTTTTCTGTTTTGCAAACAATTTCTTCACTTTCCTGTGTCCAGACCTGACTGTCTTGTCCATCCACGGCTTCCTTATTCTGTTTCCAGTGATCATTTTAGAGGGGATGTGCTTATCAGTTAGCTCTTTCAGCTTCTCCTCGAATTGTATCCAGGTGTCGTTGACAGAACTGCTTCTTGTTTCCGTGAAGAGCGTCTGGTATTCTCTCAGGTCTTCCTGCATCTGGTCATAATTCGCCTTCTTGTATTGAAAGACTTTACGAGGTGGGGTCTTGACTTTCATGGGCCGCATGCTCGATTCCACATATACAGCTTCATGGTCACCAATTCTAGGTACTACTTCACATTTATTGACAAGTGTCCTGTTATTGGTCAGGAACAGGTCGAGGATGTTGCTGGTGTACTCTGTTATGCGGGTAGGTGTACTGACTATCTGGTCAAGGAAAGCATCTTTGACGACTGAAAGGAGCTGAGAACACTGGGTAGCATTGCTTTCCGCAATGATATATTTTCTTTCCATAATTAGTATTGACCTCAAAAAGGCAAGTTGATAATCAAAAATACTTATTTCATGTACGATTATTGGAAATAAAACTAAAAAAGAAAAAATCATATTATCCATAAGCCATTTCAGTAAGTGTTTATATGTTTCCCTATTGTTTTAATGATTTGCTTTGGTCTAGGGGAGATTTGTACCCGGCTGATAATGTTCTACAAAATTGTACATGGCTATGTTGCAATTCAACTTCCTACAAGTATACATTGATAAACCCTTGGGATATACTCGCCACATGCATCCTCTTTCATTTAGGCAGATACACACTGCTGCCAGCTATTAACAATATTCCTTTTATCCTGCATCAGTAGTTTTATGGAATAGAAAATTCTGGAAAAACGGATCATTCCAAAATAGAGAGAACCTACATATTAGAAAACAGCATACTTGTTTTTTTTAAGTAATGGAAAGTGCATCAATTCTCTCGTCCCCTACCACCGGTTAAAGGGGTATTCTGCTTTCCGTCAGAACCCAATATTCCTGAAGACCAAAATATGAAAAATATGAATACTATATATTGATGCACGGGGAGAAGTTATATCAACTCCACACAGAAACAACGACAGCTGTTGTGACCTCTAAATAATTAAACTGGTGTCCTGTTATCGTCTCAATTGTTGTATCGGTTACCAGCCTATGAAAGGCTCAACTCCCATATAACCTGGGAGAGGCCCACCACTACTGGCAACTGACACCCCGAGACCATTGTACGGTCAAAAAACTCCCAAAAAACTAGTGGGGTTTAATGTGAGTTTCCGAACCGTACACTGGACACGAAGAGGTCATGCCAGCGTAGCGGTCGGAGTCTGTTTTTAAAAATGTGGAAAGATGCCGGAGTGCCCGGAGAAAAGAACCACAGCAGGCTTGCTCGGAACAGACAAAACTGAAACAGACATAGCACATGCCATAGGTCTGCTGTCATGAACTAGCTTTCGCAAGTCCTGACATTACAAGCCGCCTTCAGGGAGTGGGAGGGGTACACTGCATCACAGGCTCCACTGATAGAAGAAGCCTCAGCATAATGCGTCATAGAACAACACTGTTCTCAGCAAATACCCCCTAACTTTCGAACGTGGTCGGAAAACCCCCCACCCATTAAAAAGAATGTCCGAAAAAAGTTACTTCCGAAATAGGGCACCAAGATGCATCGAAACCACTTCTTTTACAATATAATAATAACACAAAGGTTACTTGTTTGAATGCCACTCACGGATAAAAACATTAAAATTAAATAAAAGCCAGGCACTAAAACCGCATGTCGGAAACACTCAACGACATAACGAAGGCCCACGTGGCAGAAAAGTTCCATGATGACATTTTACAAAAATACGGATATATTATCCTTCCTAAATAAGAAGCGGTTTACACACAGCATCTCCAGTGCATTTCCCGTTAAAAACACTTAAAAATAGTATAAAAATAACCCCATTTACTAAAAAAATTTAGAATTTTGAAGAGCAGCTAAAAAAACACGTCCGACACGTCCGAACTCCCCGTTGACGTAGATCTAGGGGAGGGAACCAGACTACTAAATAATCTGGAAAAACGGATCTTCAGAAATATAGAGAACCTACAATATTAGAAACAGGGGTTGTTCTTTTGGAAGACCTTGACTCCTTCAGGAATGGAGTCTGCCAGATCAACCATCAGTCACCTTAAATTCAATACACTGTTTTAACCCCTTTTATCTGCACATCTTCTGCGCAAAGTACTACATTTTTATTAAGTCTCACTATCGCACTTTTTATCGCCTGCAGATTGCATTCTTTTAACTCTTGCACTGACAGTGCAACTGTACGTAATACTCGAAAGAGGGTGCTGCAGAATGGAAAACAATAATATCAATAATAGTAATAATAATAATAATAATAATAATAATAATAATAATAATAATAATAATAATGATAATTTTTAGATTCTAATTGCATTAGTCATAAAACCCAAAGTCTAACGTTCATTGAAGACCAGTACACTATTTATAGCTAACCTCAAATAAAAATTGGAGTTATCGTTCTTTTTCTATATTTTGCCAACATGGGTGAGAACCAGTTTCTGAGCTGCGATTAAAATCCGATTGCATCTGCGTTTCTTGAAACAAATCCAATACGTTAATAGCAAATGTAATAAGGTTATGATCTTGTGGTAATGATGACCACAGTAGTGTTTTTCTGCAGTTTGTTTTCATGACAATTTTCTTGACCAAATCTGATCACCATCTTTTTATCTATCTGATTTATGGGGAACCTTGTGGTATAAACGGGCCTGATGGGACATTCGAGAGAAATATTTATGATAAAATACACTTCTTTCCTCGGACAATAATACATTGGAACGCCCTACCACACTACATCCCCACCCTGCCTACCTTGGCACAATTCAGTACGGCTGTTTGCCAGGTAGCCCACTCCACTCCCTAGATACCAGCATCTGTTTTATCTTTTAACTTTACTAACACTCTCCATCGCACTGTACAAACTCATTTCACCCACTTTTCTCTATGCTTTTATTCCATCTAACACCCTTTAGCTCCAGGTATAATCCGGAACACCACCTTACGTCCTCCTCGGAGGTTTAGGTGTACTGGAAGATAGATAGATAGCTAACGACAGAATAGAACAGAAGTATTTGCCCTGTAATCTCAGAGAGGGGGTAATGCAGTAGAAATAAATCCCTGCTCAGGGGCTGGGGGCCATGTATGTATGTCGCATAGAGTTCTGCCGTTGACTTATCGGAGCACCCCTTCAAGCAATAAAGACAGGAAGGGTAGGGTAGTTTCACGACACGCCCCACAGGCAAAGTGCCAGGTTATAAAAATTGTGATAAAAAGGGCTTACTATTTACAACAACCAGCATGCTGGAACATTACCAGCAAGGCTGTAGTCCGAGTTTCTCTTACGTTTTAGTGGCTTTTCTTTATTTTGATATTTGCTACTACCGTCGTTAGTGGCAAATATCAAAATATGGAAAAGCCACTTAAACATCAGAGAAGGCTTGGATTAGGGTCCATGGTTTCAATTGACAGGTGCATAAATGTTGTCCATCATGAAACAAATAAACTATGAAGATCATTCTGTTTTATTGCAACAGAGGTAAGGCTTGAATGAAATATATGTGTGGTTCCTGTTGCCTACCTACCCTATTTTTTTTAACCCGACCCTAAACATTAAAATTGTATTTGGAGAAAAAATACCTAAAATGGGCACTTTTTCCGATTTTGTCACCGTTGTTACAACAAAATTTAATAATTTCCCTACCTACCTACCCTAAATTTTGCTGCTATGCAACAGGAACCACACATATATTTCATTTAGGCCTAAAGAGTTTCACACAGGAAAAAAAATAAGACAGCCCTATTATTCATGTAACATTTTGTTAAATCAACCATTTTAGAAGATCATTTTTGTGAATGGCCTACAGGTATAATGAGCTTCTTACCGTCCTACTTCTTCATAGTACGGAGATCATTCTTGACTCTTCGAGAAGAAGGCTGGCCGGTATCTGATGCCTGCCCATACACTACGGCGGACCCCATGACATCATAAAAGGCGGGAACAGTTCAGAATCTGAATGGTAATATGTTGTGTGGTAGAGGGGTGAATCACAGATCTCCGGCTCTCACAACAATTGTTACTTGTTACAATGGTGTGATCTATCCAACCCCAATGACTTCAAATGAACTGACAGTTACAATTGGTACTGATTCAGTAGATTGCAATTTAAAATTGCTGAAATTATTCTTGGGAAAGTTTGGATTTTCAGTTCCGGCTAATCTTTCTTCTCTGATGTTTAAGTGGCTTTTCCATATTTTGATATTTGCCACTGTGAATATAAAAATAAAGAAAAGCCATTAAACGCCAGAGAAAACTCGGACTAAGTTCCGGCGTGTTGAACACCTAGCCATGCTCTGAAACTTCCCAATTTCGAAACGCTCTGAATTGGTCAATACAAAGAAAGATGGCAGCAAGCTCATGCAGCAAAGTATTTCTATCTGTCTGCCTGTCTGTTAGCCTTGTCCTGCCACAGACCAATGTTCCTCTGCTTAAAATATGACTCCAGTAACAATTTTGTGAAATGTGCTTTAGAGTAGGTCAAGCTTTTTGTGCACGAAAGCTTATACTTGTTTTCATGATAGAAAATGGAAATCCAATGGGGCACAATTTTTCCAAAAATTACTAGATTATAATTAATAACCATATCTTTCTGTTTAGGTATATCCCAAGACAAATGGCACAAGCGAAGGAAGACTGGAGGCCGTATGGCCCAGATCCATAAAAAGAGAAAGTTTGAGTTAGGTCGACCTCCAGCAAACACTAAGGTGAGATTTATGGGCGAAAAACACAGTAAATTCTGAAAATTAGAGGCTGACAATGTATTCTTAGTTCAAGCTGCTGCTTAACATTTTTTAATCTGGTTAATGGTTTCATTCTTCTCGGTTCATACATTAAAGTTGGAATAGTCCATTGCACTACTTAAGATAGTAACACAGGTTTAGATAAACAAAATTTTTTGAGCGTAAAATTGTAAATATTTTCTTACCCATCAGTTTTAACATATGTTTTGTGTGCTCAAAAGAATAGTCTCATTGGGACATCTCTTTTGAGTACCCACAACATATGTTTTGGTTTAGCATCAAGAAAAGTAGTTTTTCGCTACACACTCTTAACTAAAGTCCTGTGATAGGATTACAAGAATCCATCATGAGTGTGAAGGTGGGAGAGAAAAATCCATGCTATGAATCACCGGCTTGCTGAGTGATGCCAAATGGTGATCGAGCAGGGTGGATTTTTCTATCCCATCCTCACACAAGTTATGGATTATTTTTCTTGCACTGGCACCACTAACTTTTATATTAGAAAAACGTGAAAAGGGCTTCCAGAAAATCTTCAATACCCTGAGATGCGATATACATATGACATTGTGACGTCATTTTAACATAAAAATGATGTCACAGATCAACTTATGGCTGGCGTGCGGCTGTTGGTTTTTATCTTTCCCACGGGTTGGTACAGGATATGTGACATAGAATTTCTCACATAGGTTAAACAGGAAATCCCGATCTGGTGTGCGAGAAGTTTTTTCTCCAGGAGCAAACTGTAGACCCAGATGAAATACCGCATTTTTGACATTTCATCTGATCTTCACCTTTTTCCAAAGTATTTGTTTAGGAGTCGCCAGTATGTATACAAAGGATTTAACAGTTTACTACTTTTGTTTTGTGAAGTAAACATAAAGGTCAAAATTTTCCTACAACTCCCCTAGGCCCTTTTAGAATGGCGCTGCACCATGCCCTTTTCTTGTAGCGCCATGCCCTTTTCCCATGCTCCATGTCTTTTTTCTGATGGATCGTAGCCTTTTCTATATAACAACAGTCCCTTTTCTAGTATGAAAAGTCCCTTTTCTAGTATGAAAAGTCCATTTTCCTTTGTTTCTACCATAATCCGAGATACCAGAGCTATTTTCATCAAACAACTGGCCTATTTACGTAAGATTATGTAAGATTTTTGTTGACTGTCTGGACAGTGCACATGCCTTCGACAGCGTCATCAACCATATTTACCGCTTGAATTACACAATGTACATACTTATAATTCTTCTTTGTTAAATTAAATTTGTGGAACTTCCTACTTTGTGTATTAGTCGGGTTTTGTTTTTTTGTAAATTAAACGCTTTATTACTTCACTTGATATGTAATAACAATTGTATATTAATAGATCTATCTTTTAATAAAGTTCGTTTTAAATATTTCTGCATCAATTAATTTTATCAACTTACCTCCCTTGAAAATATTATTTCATTTATTTCCCTTTGAACATAACAGGAAAAATGGGCCAATGTGTCATAACGAGGCCCTTTCAGGGGTTAGGGGGGGAGATAAAATGCTAGAATTTGAGAGGAACAAGGACAGGGAACATAAGATATTTTTTGGGGGGTAACAGAAATCATATTGCAGGGCTTATTTTCACCATTTTGGGACAATGACCCATACCCCTGGAATTGGGAATTTTAGCGCATAAACGCCCCAAATTGGGAATTTTTAGTGTCCTTTGCTAAATTGTCAAATCATAAAATACATCATATTTATCTGAATTTGGCTGTACTGTTAAGTTATAATCAGAATTGCGTGATGTATTATATGAGACTGTGCAATGCTGAATATTCCCAGAATCCCAGGGTTCCCACTCATATTTTTAGGGTGCCCTTTAGGATAAAATTTTGGTGGTTCATTTTTAGAGGGTACATGAAGCCACAAAAACTTTGACAGCCACTCATTTTTAAAGCACAGTGTATGCCTAGATTTGTTATTAACTGCTTAAAAATCACTATGCAAACCCACCCTACAATTTGAGCAGGGCTCCCAAAAACAGAATTTGCTGGAAAATGACTAAGTTAACACACTGAAAAAAAAAATTGGGCAGGGGTTCCCCTATATATAATGCTTTTTCGTTCACCCCCAGCCCTTTCCCCAGCCATCATTAAGTAGGGATAAGATAGAAAACTGAAGAAGTGGGGTGGGGTACTTTGAACTACAGAAACTTACACCAAAGTACCAGCTTCTCCAGGTTTGATAGACAAGAGACAGATACAAGATAGTCAAAATAAAATCTTACCTCTTTAATTTTTCATCTCACTTGAGTCCCATCCTTACACACAGATGTACCAAATTAAACTAGCCATTTTTTCAGCTGTTTGGTATTTATCTTTTATGCATCGGGAGAACAAGTTTTAATGTTGCACTTACAGGGGCAATTATCTATTAAAACAAAGAAGTGATCCACGGCTGATATGCATAACACCCCTGGGCCCTGATAATTAAACGGCAGGTTAAATTTATACACGACCGATAACAACTGTCGGTAGAAAAATGTAAACATCCGGTTCACACCACGCTTATTTTCGTGATTGAGAACCCTGAATACACATGCTGTACACACATTTTTAAGCCAACTTTTACTAGACAAATTGATGATTTGTTTTCAAAATTTTTTAAGACTTGAAATTGGGAATTTTCCTCCGAAAATTGTGAAAAAAAGATACTTTTTGGCATTGGGAACATAACCGAATAACGGCTATAAAATTGGCTAAAATAAGCCCTGTATTGCATCATAATCCCTTGGTTTTTTTTTTTTTTTTTGAAAACAAAGGACATCTCTTTTTGGAGAATGTTGGATTTTTAAGTCTATTTATACATATAGTAAACAGGGAACAAAAGTATTTTTTTTGGGGGGGGGGAAGGAGGGATGGGGGTTATGGGGAGGAGGGGACAAAGACAGTGTTTTGAAGGGGAATAAAACAGAGAACATAGGAAAACTTGTGGGGAGGATGGGGGACAAGCCATTATTTCTGGGGAACAGGAAACAGACTACCAGCTTATTGCAGTAAACATTCAAAGAAGGGTTGCATGCAAAAATAAGCCTAAGCTTCCACACTTATCGCAATGTTAATGTGCCCTTTGTGATCACTCACTCAGTGCGTGCTTAGAGTGCCTTTTTTTTGACCGCTCAGCGCGCTCTTAAAGTGCCTTTTTTTATAAAGTTGGATGCCCTTTTTGTTCCTGGGGTAAACACTAAATTCATTTTCATGAAAATGCTGAATCTTTCCACCAATTCATCTGCTAATCTTTCCTTGCAAGCGGTGACTTATCTGCTGATAACCTTTGCAAACAGTTTGGACCCAGATCAGGACCAACAGAGCAATAGTCCTGATCTAGATTTAAACTGTTTGACACTGCTAAAATTTCCCACCAAAAATAAAATATCTGGTCAGTTTGGGCTGAATAAGATATTTTCTCTTGTAATATATTCTGAGCCAGAATGAAACTCACAAGCACAGTCTCAATGAGGTGGTTCTTTTGAGCACTTAAAATTGATAGGTAAGAAAATAATTAAACTTTACGTTTAACCCTTAAAGCACCAAGAAAAAATGCATCTGAAAATGTCGTCTGCTGCAAATAATTGCTTAGCATTACTGACGAATTAAGTATAGAAGCAAACAGCATGGACCCAAAATAGACTGCTCCTATAGGAGCAGTCCGATCTTCTGGGTCCACACTGTTTGCAATAGAGGCTTCTTAACATTTCAGCAGTCGAGAAAAGCAGACGACTTTTGTTGCGATTGGCACATTAAGGGTTAAAATGTTGTAGCTCTAAATTTGCAGCTTGGTCCAAAGAGAATCCACACTGTAAGAGTAAGAGGTGGTAACAAGAAATACAGAGCTCTTAGATTAGATGTCGGCAATTACTCCTGGGGATCAGAAGGTAACAGTGCTTTCAGATTCAATAATCATCATCATAATCAGATTCTTGATTAACGTGCAGGGGCATCATCCACATCAGTGGGCCCTTTTCCAGGTAACTGGCTAGCTGCATGCATAGCAGATGTCACACCTGATCTCCAGGTGCTCCTTTCATGAGGGTCAACTGTCGTGAGATTCCACTCACTGCAGTCTTTCTCTGTCAATAAGAAAGACTAAAACTCAATAGTTGACACAGAAATATTTAATAAAACTATGGTCGAATAGATAGGCAAGGGAGAGTCTGTGACAATTTTTATGATATAATCAAGTATTTCCATTTTTGAACAACTGAACAGCAAAAATAAGATTCTCATATATGAGTTATAAGAGAAAGTGTAACAACTATTATGCCCCAAAGCCCCAGCTTAAGTGGAATTGTTTTCTGCCAGAAATCAATATTCCCGAAGGATCGATTCAGAATACAGTGATTTTATTAGGGATTTTGGGAAGCTACCTTTTCCTTCACATTTGGGAAAATATATCATAAAAATTGGTAAGTACTAAAATACATGAAATTGGAAAATAAAGGCCATTTTTGGATTGGGAACGACTCCCATATAACGAAGGCAGTAAAAATGGCCAAGTAAAATCGCTGGAATACGAAAAAAATTCAATAGTGAACACTACTAGAGATAGATCAGGGATTTTTTTTTGGTGTCCTCAGGGGCCGAATTCGGCCCCTTTCCCAATGGGATTTAGGTGACTTTTTTCCCAATTTGAAAAAAAATTCCCAATCTCAAAAAAAAAAAAAAGTTTTTTTTTTTTTTTTTTTTTTTAGAATTTTCATTCAGTCACCACACACACACACACACTCACAAGCTACATGATGACAATCTACTAGAATTGCATCCTATTTTCCTTCAATTTAATGGCAATAGTATGTGTAATAGCTAATTTTGTTTTTAAACTGACCAAAAATGCTGTTCTTGTTTGTTTAGAAAATTTCCCAAAATAGTGGTTTACCGTGCTAATTTTCCCAATCTGAAAGGCCCTAGGGCCCCTTCCCAAAATTGCAAAAAAATCCCTGTAGATGTACGAGTTGTCATACTAACTCCAAGCGGCACAAGAACACTCCCTCTGAGACGGTTCTTTTGAGCACCCAAAACACATATAACAACTTATGAAAAAGAAAATCTTAACATTTTCATGCTCACAGGGATTTTTTTTTGCAATTTTGGGAAGGGGGGGGGGCCTTTAAGATTTGGAAAAGTAGCGCAGTTAACTCTACATTGGGAAATTTGTTATAGTGCACTATTATGTCATTTTTGGTCAATAAAAAAACAAATTAGCTATTACACACACTTTTGCCATTAAGTTGAAAGAGAATGTCACCATGGAGCTTGTTAGTGTGGGTGTTGACTGAATGAAAATCCCAATCTTTAAAAAAAATTAGGATTGGGAATTTTTTTCACAATTGGGAAAAATGTCACCTAAATTGAAAATGGGGGACGAATTTCGGCCCCTGAGAACACCCCCGAAAAAAATCCCTCATTTTTCTCTTTATCTAGACCTATGCAGATGCTTTTCTTTTTTTTCCAGCTATATCTAGGAAGACCAGAATAATTGATGTTGTTTACAATGCCAGTAACAACGAGCTTGTGAGAACCAAGACTCTTGTGAAGAGCTGTATCGTACAGGTTGATGGCACACCATTCAGACAGTGGTACGAGGCTCACTATGCTGCCCCCCTGGGAAGAAAGAAGGGTGTTAAGTTGGTAAGGCCAAAGAAATTATAGGGCCAGTTAAGTAAAAAAAAATCAGAGTAAAATTGCGATTACTTTCTTATCCATCAGTTTTAAACATGTGGTTTTTGTGCTCAAAAGAGCCTCTCTTTTGAGTACCCACAACATATGTTTTGGTTGAAATAAGACAATAATTTTCAGTTATGCACTCTCTATCTGGAGGCATTGAAAATAAATTTGCGTTTCAGTTTACATAAATTTTAAAATCGGGATGGTAGGTAGGAATATATTTTTATTCTGTGTTGTGTTTAAAGTTTTTACAATGGGAATATGGGGAAACAATATGCCCAACTGGGAAATTGATAGGGTCAGGGGGGGGGGGGGGCAAAAAATTAGGCACAGTCAGGTATTAACGTAAGAAGGGTGGCAAAGATCAGGAATTGATACAATCAAGTACTACACCTGACCCAGGATACCACATGGGAAAGTGACAGAAACACGATTAAACATCACTAGAGCCGTCAGCCCTTTCCCAGCAGGTGACAACCAGGCAGTAGTGAACAGAGGCAAAAGCATGAAAAACACAAGACATAAATAACACAAATGATCCACAAAAGAAGAACCGCCTTCGAAGGGTCATAAAAATATTTTACTGGAGGGCTTAAACCAGTTTTACGGCGCCGACCTCACCCTTAATTCTGATGTGGACCAGGACGCATTTGGGAAAGCCACAAAACACACACAAAAAACGGAAACACAATTTTATTTGAGGTCTACATGTATTAAAGCTCTTGCAGAGCTCTAGATGAAGAAGAGTGAAAGCAATTTTTGGGGGGTGCCTCATTGAGGAAGTTCTTTTAAGTACCCACAGCATATGTTTAAGACTTTTAGTTGATAGATTTATTAGAAAACTGCGGACGTATTGGCTCAGTTGTGAGAGTGCTAGACTGGGGATCGAAGGGTTGCTAACTTGCAAGTTCTAGCTGAGTCAATGTGTTGTATTCTTGAGCAAGACAAATTGATCCGCCGCTTAGTACTGGTTCAACCCAGGAAGAAGCCCTAAGAAATCATCCGACCATGACCGAAAATTAATTTTTGACTTGGACTTAATGCATCAAAACAAACAAATACAGGAAAATTTTACAATTGATTATAGGAAATTTTACTTTACTTTTGTTTTGTCATTTCTGAAGACTACAATGCATTTAACAATGTCTAAAAATGCACTCATCCCGTAAGGGCGAGCGAGGCAGGTATTTCACTCAACCGAATCTGTTGTTTACTCTAATGCAAGTGGGCGAGTGGAATTTTACACCTCTGAACATGACCCTGCTGAATCCAAATCTGTATATTTGGTCTTAGGTTTATTGAATTGATTAAAAAAATCAAAGCCATCACAATTCAAGATGATATTGCTTGTGTGTTTTAGTCTGAGGCCGAAGAAGCTAATTTGAACAAGGTCCGCTCCAAGAAGACGATGAAAAAATATACGGAGAGACAGAAGACTAAAGCTGTAGAAAGTCCTTTAGAAGAACAGTTTGCTACAGGCAGATTATTAGGTATGTACATAGATGGATCTTACATGAGTGCTTCCCTTGTTTCAGATATAGAGGATCTTACATGAGTGCCCATGTTTTATTGAATTTATTAAACAAGTTGTGGAAAAGAGATAAATGCGAGGCTTGCCGAGCATTTTATCTCTTTTTCACAACGAATGTAATAAATTCAACAACACAAGAGCATGAATGTTAGATTCTATTTATCGTTATGACATTAAGATTACATTGAAATCTCTTTTTTGTCGTAAAAAAGTAAAAATTTTGTCATTATGTATGCAGCGTTTTTATGGACGTCATAACGTTTCCTGAAAATCTATAAACCACTAGTGGTTTATCAATTTTATTGCATGGTGTTATTTCACTCCCAGATGCAACGTCATATTATAAAGGCCTTCAGTTAAGGCCTAAAATGAGCCTCGTCCCGAGAAAACCTGTCTCCGGGGTTTCCGACAAAGCCACTTTCAAATCAGTCTCCTCAGCTACAGAGACTAGCTAGAAAATTGAAATTTCACCTGTAGCAAGTTTACATATGATATTTTCCACAAAGCGAATAACAAAGGCACTGATCAGACTGTTCCGATGCGCAGGCTGGTCTGCACCTTTGTTGTCTGCAAACCGCCAAAGACAGGTTTTCTTGCCACAAGGCCCAAATAAAAAATTGTGTGTTTCAGGTTACGGGACCGTGCCTAATTTTTTGCCCCCGACCCTAATGTTTTTAAGCATATTTAGGGGATTTCCTAGGTCTGTCATGCAGTGTTGTGCCTAGGTCAAAATTTCTGGGGGACACCAGTGTCCCCCTACCTGAATTTCTGAGGGACATTTGCAAATTCTGGGGGACACACAAATTCCATCTGATTTTTGCCTGTAAAATTGAAAACAGTTTTCCGGAAATTTCTGTTCATTTTTATTTACATTTGAGCTCGATGTCGATAGTTTTGGCTCAAGAAGGGATGCAGATCACAGTAAAGTAGTTTCTATATTGACGTAGTTTTGAATTCCCCATCAAATATTCTATTTCTACATTAAAATAGCTTTTTCTGGCATTCAGCTGAATAAAATTTGCTTTTTCCGCCATTGTTGACTGGTTGAAAAATCAATATCCAATGCAACATGTATCATCAGAAAATACATGTGCACAGTCTAAATTACTTCCCTTTACTGGGTTACGCTAAATACGGAAACGGGGTTAAAAACGCGAATTTTCGAGGGCGCGCCCGTAGGCCCGCACTGGGTGCATTTTTAAGGGACAACGACGGTAAAATCGCGGGAATCCCGCAATGCCGCGCTCTAGGCACAACACTGGTCATGTAATCTGAAACATATTTTTATGGCCTAAGCATGCATAACAGAAACATGATTTTCTTATTTCTCAAGCAAAACATATATTGTGGGTACCCAAAAGAACGGTCTCAATGAGACCATTCTTTTGAGCACCCAAAATATATTATTTAAATTACTGGTGAGAACATTTTTACAATTTTGCACTTTTTTTTATTTATCTAAACCTGTGTATGTATGTGTGACCAGTGGCTTCCATAACTGGGCTACTGAGCGGTATGAACATGAAGCATGTAGTAAATGCCTGTAACTATATATCTGAAGGCAAAAAATAATGGGTTTTCAGGGATATAATTCATAAAATGCTTGCCACAATAGCAAACATGGAAGATCCTGATCAGACTGCTGGGTCTGCACTGTTTGTCTAGACCCTTTTTTGGCTGGCAGCTAGTGTTCAAAACATGCAGAAATTCTCCATGTGAGTATCCAAAACCCAACTGAAGATGGAGGCCCAGACCACATTTTAGATACTTCATTATTGGCTTTAAAAAGTAAGGCTTTGTGCATATATGCAATAAGTACCTATATCTTGCATTCTGGCCCGTTTTGTTTATAATTAAATAAAATGCCTAAAAATCGAAACTGCTTAAGACTGCAGTAAAAAAAAAAAAAAAAAAAAGAGTAAAATTGTGAATATTATCCTATTCATCTGCTTTAGCATATGTTTTCTGTGCTCAAAAGAACTGACTCCTCAAGACGGTTCTTTAGAGTACCAACATATGTTTTAGTTTAGAAATTAGAAATAAGAAAAATAGTTTTCAAATACTCACTCTTATAGGCCTGCATATGTATTTATATCTGGCAGAATGATGATGATTAGATTTGAATGAAGGGGATCTGGGGTCGTTTCGACCCCTTCATGGTTATCTCATGATTCTCATTACATTGTCATAGTTACTCTGACTGCCACATAGATGTGCTCTTAATATTGAAAAGCCTGAAAAATCAACTTGTTATTAACCTTTAGCTAAAATTAAACCAATGACCAGGGTTACTACGTGTCTGGGATTTTGCTGAAAAGGAATTCTGTGTTATGTTAGGGAAAAGTGATATTTAGCTTAAATGTCAGACTGGTGAGCAGTCTGATGAGCGTTAACCCTTAAAGCGCCAAGAAAAAAATGCATCTGAAAATGTCGTCTGCTGAAGTCGTCTGCTGCAAATAATTGCCTAGCATTATTGACAAATTAAGTATAGAAACAAGCAGCATGGACCCAGAACAGACTGCTCCTATAGGAGCAGTCTGATCTGGGTCCACACTGTTTGCCATAGAGGCTTGTTAAACATTTCAGCAGACGAGAAAAGCAGACGACTTTTGTTGCGATTGGCACATTAAGGGTTAACACTTTTTGCTAATCCATCACCAGGCCTCCAGATAATAGTGCAAAATTGAAAATCATTATTCTTAATTTTCAATTGAAACGTATGTTGTGGGTACTCAAAAGAATCATCTCGATGAGATGGTTCTTTTGAGCATCCAAAATACATGTTTAAACTCATGGGTAAGAAAAAAAATTCTCTCTGACTTGCGGGTTCAAGTTTCACCGGAAATGCTGCATATAAACCATGTTGTGTCTTTGAGCAAGACCAGTTACCCTCTGCTTAGTACTGGTTCAACCGGACCTGACTGAAAAATTGTTGACTGGGACGTAATGAATAGACAAAATTTTATTCTCAAAGTGTTCACTTTTCTGGACCTACTATTGGAATATTTTTGGTAAATACTGTAAATTCGGAAATTTTAGCGAAAGTTTTATTTTCGCGGAACTTTACGATTGCAAAGTATCGTGAAAATTAAACCCTCGCGAAATGACAAAAGCAATCTGTCGGTTACTGATGTTGGCAAATCATGCCCTTGTCGTGAATTTTAACATGACAAATGTGTTTTTAACGCTATTCGCGAAAATTTCCAAATTTACAGTATGGGTACATTGCCATTATTGGTATACGTATATCGGGTCCATGATTTGCTGGCAAATTGTGGGGAGTTCTCCCCCTTACTATTTATATTATTGGCAGAATGATGATGATAAGATTTGAATGAAGGATATCTGGGGTCGTATTGACCCCTTCATGGTAACCTCAAGATTCTCTTTATAGGTCATAGTTACTCTGACTGCCATATACTGGGTTTTACAGGACCCAATATCCTGCGTCCAATACGCATAAATCATTAGTTAGGACCCGTCAATTCACCTAACCTGCGTCCACTGGGACGCAGATGTGTTTGTTGTGCCTTTCATTAAAATCCCAAATTCCAAGGTTATTTCGTAATGATTCTGGTTTTCCCATATTAACAGGCTATCTTTAAATAAATAAGACATGTGCTCTTGTTTAACCAATAATATCGGGAGGTGTGTCAAAACAGTCCAATCAAATTCGTGTTGCTATGGCGCTTTGAAATCTCATTATGTCTCGCTCCTGCTCTGATTTATCTAACAACGTAGACGCTTGTTACCTATTGGGTTTTATTACGATCAAGCGTGTAAATGACTAGAAATAAACGGCTGCTAAAAATGTCGAAACAAAGCGATCTGAGAAACTTATTTGGCAAAATGAATGCAGACACTTGTGTGTCCGACAGCTAGTTTTCCGGCTACTGGTCGTTTCAAGTTTTAATTATTATCCCCCGACGAAGTCGGAGGGATATAGTTTTGGCGTCGTCCGTCCATTCCGTCCGGAACCATATCTCAGTACCTATTGGTCAGATTTGATTCATTCTTGGTACAAATGATATAAGTACCATGGACTCTCAAACATCCAATAAGTTTGGTCAAGATCAACCCCTTAACACTTGAGTTATTGCCCTTGTTTTAGTATAGGCAATTATAAGGCAAATCCTATATTAGCTTTTTTGTGTGATGATCTTCACATTTTATCAAAGCTATTATATTTAACAACTTCTCACTATTAGACCATGATTGCCAAGTGCCTGTAGATAAGCATGGCAGTGTCAAAGTTTTACCCCACCCCCTTTGACCCCACCTAAGGGGTCAAAGGTCAAATATTTAAATTTCACAATAACTAAGGCAATTGTTAATATTTTTTGCTAAAATTTTGCATACAGGCAGAGCAGCAATAGATATGAAACATATCAAACGGGATTTCAGTTTGAAGGCCTGGGTCCCAGCCTGTTGGGTGGACTTAGGGGGTGGGGCCGAGGTCAAAATTAAACTTTTTCAGAATATGGTCATGTTGCATATCAAATTAAAGCTGACGACGCTGGCAGCAACATGGTAGCAAATATTTTGCCCACAGACACACCCTCGACCCAGGGGGTGGGGTCAAAAGGTCAAACTATATCTTTTTTCTGAAAGTAGTCATGTTGCATATCAAATTAAAGCTGACAACGCTGGCAGCAACATGGTAGCAAATATTTTGCCCACAGACATACCCTCGACCCAGGAGGTAGGGTCAAAAGGTCAAACTATATCTTTTTCTGAAAGTAGTCATGTTGCATATCAAATTAAAGGGAATTGATCACAGAGCACCATGAAAGCAAATATGCTGTCATTACACACACCAACGACCCCGTGGGGTGGGGTCAAAAGGTCATTTTCTTTTTCTTTTCTAAAAGTGGTCATGTTGCATATCAAATGAAAGTGGAAGAAGTGTAGACCTACATGCAAGGTAACACTTTGAATTTACACACACCCTTGACCTCTGGGGTTGGGTTTAAAGGTCAGATATTGAAATTGTGCAGATGTAAGTATATTTTTTATTAAACTTAAGCATTAAAGCATACTTGACAGGTGTTTGTTATGATCTGAATGATACTGAAGGTGAACTAGGACTTAGATAAATGGGATTTATGTTTTGTGATTTACATGTTTCTCTCAAATAACCCTTCGTCGGGGGATATAAATTCGTCGAATTTGTCTTGTTTCACAATGTATGCATGGTCGGTCTACAAGCATGCAGTTGTTGCTGCATTCCGCATTTATGCTCAGCGTCGTGAAGATGCTGCTAAAAGGGGAGGTTGGAGGCTGTGCATTAAATAGTCATGAAAATTACATTGTTGATCATGAAATTGTGTTTTTAAATTTCTGTGGGAACCCTGACTTGGGCACCTTTCCCGCTACTGTTCATAATGTTTAGTCTATTTTCAAGAAGGGTCTTAACAGCACCCTGATAGGAGCCGCTGTGGTGTAGTGGATAAACCACTGGCCTTGAAAACCAGGGGTAGCAGGTTCGATCCCCGGCTTCACCATTATGTCGGATGAGACCTTAATCTGTGACCTAATCACCATATGACCTTAAAAGTTATTAGACGGACGTGAAACACTAAACCAACAGTACCCTGATGCCTTACAAGAATTTTTTTTTTTTTTTTTAAAGATAATTTTCAAAGTTTACACTGCAGCAGTTTCTGTTAAGAACTTCAACTTATGTAATTGGACAATACTTGATTTAGCAGAATACATGCGAAATACTTTTCGACAAATTATCATTGAGCAAGACACTTTATCCTCTGCTTAGTACTGGTGCAACCCAGAAAAAGTCCAGACCCGAGGTTATAAAACTTTTTTCATGCTCAACTCAACTGAGTATGAGATTTATCATGCTCATAATTGTTCAAATGCCAATGATTAGCATGATGCAGGGTTCCCACAATCTCTGGAAATCATTGAAAACCTGGAAAATCACTAAAAAAAAGTTCCATGCATGGAAAAATCATAGAATTTGAAAAAAAACCTGAATAAACATGGAAAATCATGGAATTTTGTGAAATAATCTGACAAAACCACCAGTAGCCAGAAAACTAGGTGGCCGACAGCTAGTTTTCTGGGTACTGGTGGTTTCAAGTTTTAATTACGGTAAATCTTGTATTAGTTCGTACACTCGAATAGTTCGTACACCATAAATTATTCATGACCGGTCAGCTCAAAATGTCATGTATTAGTTCGTACAGTGGTCATTTTTCCTATTTGTATTTTTTAATAGTTCGTACACAGCGTTTTTTCCGTTCATTTGGTCAATCAGTGTGTCTGTCTACGATGCTTTCGTTTTTCGTCGAGCACGTCAGTTAACAAACATATCAGCGGAACAGGAGCGTTTTGCCTGTCAGTGCGACTGTCAGTGTCGCTTGTGCGCGTGCATTGATGCATGCCAAACTTTTATTCAAAGATAAACGCTAGGTTCAATGAACGTCGGACTGATGCAAATCGCGGAGATATTTTGTCCAGTCATGACAAAAATCAAATACATGTACACAACCACGTGCGCGTGCACACAGTGTCCTACGTGTCTGTGATCATTGAGCCTTTCTGGTCTTTCTGTGTCATAAATATGCCCAAGCGTCTTTTTTTTTTGAATCACTGGATCCGAGCATGATGAAACCATATCGGCTGGTGTTTATCACAAATGTTATCAGCGAAGGCTCAGGGGAGCCTGTGCTTTTGTGCAATCTCGTCGGGTAACTCAGTAAGTTTTGGAGTTGATGAAGAATCTAGACACCTACGCACTCCCACTAATTAGCTGTGCTTTAAATGTGCGTGCATCAATTTCATTTCTAAGTTTCACCAAAACGCGCACGCAATAAGCGCAGTAAAATAACCATATACATTGTATATCCGATGGAACTTTTTATCAAACAAAGACGACACTGATGAGCCTAGCGCGGCGTCCTCATGAAATTGTATTATGGGTCTTACACATTAAATGATTCCTGTAGATCATCACACGTACGCACAGACGCACAAACCAAGATGAAAAGTGATTTAAGCATGCTTCTGCACCATGCTTTACACTCGAAGCAATTCTTTCTCGCTGTCTATGAAACGAGCCAGTTCATGAGATTATGGTACCTCTCGCACATGCAACCAGCGAAGGCTCAGACGAGCCTGCACATCCGCACAGTCTTGCCAGGGGCATAAATACTCACATACAAGGAATGTAGATGAAGGTGCATGTCTAAAGTTAGGCTAACCGCAACAATTGCTTGCTTTCAGATAAGAAAAAAATGGTCGAAAAAGCCTCTCGTTTACTGTCCGTGTATCTTAACTTTTTTACCCAATTCCGCGAGAAACTTTTTTGTATGCAAACAACCTCGGACCCAATAAATCTACTGGGTCCGAGAAACAACATAGGCGCAGATCAGCCAGCTCACCTGCGCAGTTCTACCAATTATCTCTAGAAAGTATGATAGCTAAACCTGCTACATGCAAAAAATAAAAAATAAAATTCCTGTCAGACATGCGTGCGCGGATCCAGACAATTCCAACGGAGGGGGGGGGGTCGAATTGCTTCTCGAGGGATGTTCGTATCAATTTTTATTCTAGGAAACAAATGGCAACTTATGATTTTCATGGGGAGGTCCGGACCCCCTGCACCCTCTGTCTCCGCCCATATCAGAGTTTCAAACATTTTGAATTCACATTTTATTTAGGCCTATTTGTTTTTTGCTGGGCCTGATCAATTCACAAAACGTCTGCTAATTATATCAGCTGACGCCAAGGGCAAAGACAGCATGATCTATTTAAGATCAAAGAGACCGCGCACATCAATTCCGGCCACGTGTTGTTTTAAAGTTTAGGGTCGCACGTGACGATGGCCTTGACGCAAGAAAATGTATATTACACATTAAACAGTGGCCCAGGCGTTATGAACAAGTCGAACAGGGTTCATGCGCGGATCCAGGAATTTTTGTCAGGCGTGGGGGGGGGGAGGGGGGGGGGGTCGAGGCCCGACGGTCAGATAACAGTCTGGACAATGTTTTTTTTAGTCATCAACTTATTTTACAGTTTACAGAGTGGATCCAATGGTTTTATTACAGAGGGGAGGAGGGGGTCCAACTTCTTCCAGGGGGTGGGGATGTCCAAAGAAACCGATATAACTTGTGATTTTCCAGGGGGGGGGTGTCCGGACCCCCTAACCCCCCTCTGGATCCGCACGTGGGGTCGTCTGACGCCACTGTTTGCTGACAGAATCGTGGTCTATCAAAATTTAAATAAAACTGAAAAATACCACCCAAAGACGACTTAATGGAAAAAAAGCCATCTCCTGCTGGTCGAGATAGCAAGTGCGGATCCAGAGGGGGGCCAGGGGGTCCGAACCCCATGGAAAATCACAAGTTATATGGGTTTCTATAGGGTATAAGCAATTGGACCCCCCTGGAAAAAGTTGGACCCCCCCCCCCCCCTGGAAAAAGTTGGACCCCCTCTGGAACCTTGAAAAATGATAGTTTTCTTCGAAATTAACCATTTGACCAGTAAAATAAGCTGAGGACTAAAAAAAACGTTGTCAGGGCTTTTTTTTCAGATTGACCCGGACCCCCCTGACGAAAATCCTGGATCCGCGTATGGAAAGCAAGGTGTACACGGGATAGCATGGTGTTTAAATAGCAATGCAAAGACAAGCATGTGCATCCAACCCTGTTTCTGGCTGTAAAAGAGTCAGTCAGCCTCAAATCACGGAAGACAGATTTTCTCATGTAATGGCTTTTCCATGGTCAAGCGACCGAAGATGACAAAGTACGCATTGATTGCCATTATCATAATCTTAGAATGCTAACAGCCTAACACCAAGCTATATTGGGTCCGAGCTAACACGTAAGGAGGTGTGCGAACAAGCTGAGCATGTTATGTCGCCACAAGGAATACGACGTATGATGAAGACTCGAACCAACCAACCTATGCAGAAATATAGGTGTTCATACAAAGCCTTTAAATGGAGTAAGCATTCGAAAAAACGTAAGTTGTGGATCTTTTTACAATATGAAGGCAGAGAAATTTACTACTCTGATTCATGAGAGTTCTGCGTTCCCGTTGTTCATATTTCATATTTAGAAGTCGCCATTTTCATTTCAGTTTTCATTCCAAATCAACGAGTGTAGGCGTACGTCTAACCTGTAGGACTGAATGTACGTACATGTATTGTCTTGTCTACTTGTCTGCTGCGTTTTCGAGGGTTCTAAGAAAATAAGAATCTAAATCATTACCAAAAACGAAAGCTGCGATATACATTGCTCTGTTACGTTGTAGACCTAGCCGTCGGTAGTGAACAGAAGTTGTATTTTTGTTATGATTCCTCGGACCCATATGATTCCAATCAAGACAAACGTCATAGAACAAGTCCGACGTGACATCTCTTCCGTAAAGTAGGCCTATATAAAGTTGGCCTGTAACCGGGTGATATCGCCGGGTATATTGCACATTGCATGTGAGTCGGTTGAAACGGCAATCCGGACTTTTATGTTTGGTTGTTTATTTTCAATCTTTCACCATGCTATTAAGAATGTAAGTTTAATTGAAAATACTGATCAGACATTCAGCCTGTATTTAGACTAAAAGGATAAACAGAAATTCATCCCTCTTTGGCAATTTTCGCATGTTTTTGGTCCCGTTTTTCGATTTTCAGAATTTCATTTTATTAGTTCGTACAGTCCCGTTTCTCAGAAAAATAATTTTTATTAGTTCGTACACAGCGAACAATAATTATTTTTTACTGTACGAACTAATACAAGATTTACCGTATATTTCAAAATGCATGCATGGTCTACAAGCATGCTTATTTAAATACATTACTGCTACTGCATTCTGCATTTATGCTCAGCGTGATGAAGATGCAGCTAAAAGGGTAGTTTGGAGGCCATCCATTGAATATTCATGGAAATTACATTGTTGATCATGGAAAGTCATGGAATTGTATTTTTGAATTTCTGTGGGAACCCTGTGACTAGGGGGCCTGACATAGCTGAAAAATATCAGATCAAACAAAAGATTTGGAAAATGCTTGCTATATGTTAAATTGTATATCAGGCAGAATGATGAGTATATCAATGAAATGAAGGGGATCTGGGGTCGTATTGACCCCTTTAATGGTCACCTCTTGATTCTTTGTACATGTCATAGTTACTCTGACTGCCAAACAGTAGTTTAGAGAATTATTTTTTTTTATGTTAATTTTTTTGTAGATGTTTATTTCTTGCTATAAGATAAAGTGCAGTCTTTAACACAGCTCGTCGTCGGAGTCACTGTGTTATGTCCTTGAGCAAGACACTTTATCCCAGGGCCTTTTCTGCCCATCTCTAGGGGCCGAATTTTGGCCCCATTCCCAATCAAACATAGCCACATTTTTTAATAATACCATGTCTGGTTTTCCCAATTAAGAAAAGAAGAAAAGTTAAAAAAAAAAAATTTTTTTTTTTTTTTTTTTTTTTTTTTACTTTTTTTTAGAGACCACTACTACTTATGAAAAACACTGACCCATATCAGAGCGATACTTAAACACTAGTGCTTAAGTGGTATGCTTGGCATAATACAATCTAAAATTACTTGATTTTGAGTATATAGACTTCGAGCTAAAAAAGGTCCTGCTCCCCCCCCCTAGGGAATTTCGCAGACATATCCTATCTTGAAGAAAATTTCAAGCCGCATCTTTTAAGAGATGTTTGCACTCTGTGCTCCGGGGCGTTAGTCTCTGACAGCCTGTTACATATGTTACTGTAACAAACTAAGGAAAAAATCAAAATGAAAGTTTGAGCTACAGAAAGAAGACATTAAACCATCTAATCATTCAAATTTCTTATGTAGTTTGCAAGCTGTATGCCTAAGCTACATAAAAGCAGCATTTTTTAACAAAATTACAGCCTTCAATGGTGTTATATGCGTTACATAGATTAAATTTCCCTTTGAAAGTTGAAATCGTGACTAACATCATTCATTTTACAGACGATCTGTGCATTTTTACAAGTGTTTTTAATCTTAGTTTACTAAAACACTTATTTGACTAATAGAAAAAACAAAGTTTGCTTTTCTATCTCAAATACATTGTTTTATATGAGCTATTAAATAACCCTACCCCCAATTTTAAGTATCCAATTTTGGTATCTATTATTGAAGAAAAATATATGAAAATATTTGACGCTCGTGGATATCTTACATTTTTGGCACTGTCTTGCTAATGCAATAAAGAATCATACATTTGCAAGTTTGACATCAGGATCAGAGCACTTATTAAAGTATGTAACGTATATAACATTGCATAATGAATGAGCTAGGAAATTTTCTTGGAAGTAAGAGATGATATTTCAGAAAAATACCGTTTTTCACATTTTTTCCTATTAATCTCTAGCCTCTGGTGCTTTAGTCTTAGTAATTACAGTCATTGCTGATAACAAGCCTATGGAATTGTGTTACCTATGTTATATATAACCTTTTTAATCACATATTTCCTAA
Organism: Loripinus fragilis; assembly: GCA_964019695.1. Classification (NCBI taxonomy): domain Eukaryota; kingdom Metazoa; phylum Mollusca; class Bivalvia; order Lucinida; family Lucinidae; genus Loripinus; species Loripinus fragilis. Next base: position 11,955,635 of record OZ026528.1, read on the forward strand.
TGCCTATAATATTAAAATATATAGACATATAGATAGAAAATAATAGTTCTCATTTAAATGACACAATTTAATAAATATTACTATTAAATAAAATTATTAAAAAGCAATCTTTATTCAAGTCACCCTCACAATGTCTATCATTGTGTCTGCTTCTATTGCAAAATAATCACCCATTTCATCACAACCAGTAGAATCATGGCATTGTATTAGGACTGCAAACTGAGTATAACCCTGTTCCTCTCCACCCCTTCGGGAATTGTGCAGACATATCCTACCTTCAAGAACAATTCAAACTGCATCAAATAAGAGATGTTTGCACTCTATTAACTAGGGGGTTAGCCTGTAATGGTATGATACGTATGTTACCATATCAATTTAAGAATAAATGAATTGACAGTCTGAGAAACAGAAAAAAGACATAAAACTATCTATTTATTTGAATTATTCATGTAATTTGCATGCTGAATACCTTTGATACATAAGAAAAGATTTTTTAACAAATATACAGTTTCCTATGGTGTTATATGTGTTACATTAATTAAGATTACTTTTTAAAATTGGTAATTGTGACAAACATCACTTATAAGCATTTCGTGTGATCCTCGTCTTTAGCCATCAAAAGACTTAATTTTCTTTGTATGTGTGGCTGAGTGCCAGCGTCAAACAACTTGACTCAGCCAAACTTGAATCCTTAGCATTCTTCAAAAGCAGAAACAGCATGTCAGTGTCATGGGATCAAACACCTGATTAAATATGGGTTTAATGCCATTTCACATATATGCATACAATGGAGTATGACTGTGGTATATATCTCTTCCTGTGAAGTGGCAAGAGCAATCTAACTGCACCTGCCTCTGCATCCATGCTAGTCAATTGATAACTTTGCTCTGATTTTGCAAAATCTATGTCTCTACCGTGTACCTCTAAGAATACTTTAAGATTTCTGACATTGGTCAAACAGAAATTTGATAGGCTGCTTTTTTGCATCATTTGCCATGGAACCTATCCAGTCTTTTGGTGCTTAAGTCCTCAGGTCTTAGATCAATAGTATTTTGATGCGCGCAAAGAACTTTATAAGTTTTCTTTAGTTACAATGTTGACTCTTGATGGTTTTGGCAGACCGTCTGAAACAATTTCTGTTACATTTGAAATTTATCTGGTATAAGAGAAAGAATATGAAGCTGGACATTGCCATCAATTATGTTTGCAGTTGGTTGTTTTATTATGTCAGTACATTGAAGCATGTCTTAAAATAATGTAAAACCTATGATTTCTCAGTTTTTGCAGCCATATCATTAGCTGTTGCATTCAAAAGAAGGAAAGTGGACTATAGGTAGACTGGAATAACCAGTAGTTCTATATTATGCTCTATGGAAGATTTATACAGAGTAAACAAGTTGATAAGGTGCCTCATGTCATGATCCATTGAAAACACTGAAATTGAAAACACTTGCCTCTGACTGTGCAATCAAAAAGGATGTCACGACAATGCCCTTGCTCATTTGTTATGACGAGTTATATATGTTACATCCTTTAATAAGCGCTCTTATCTTAGAAACTTAGTGAATCATTGAATTGAAAGGGTCTAATTTGCGCTCTGTTCATCCTGCATTTCATTGCTTTACTTGCTGTTATACATCCAGTTTGTTTATCTGAAGGGAAAGAGTTACCTTGGTTTCAGCACTTCAGAAGTACTAAGACTTCAATAAGTTTTTGAATGCTTGGGGAAAGATAATAAGTGCAGAGACATTATTAGATGAAAATATGTGGGTTTGCATGTATGGAAAGGCTATATTTATAAAAGCTAACCAGCTAAGATATGATTCTTTATCACAGAAATATCAAGGTACATCAGTCCAGGTACTCATTGCTCTTAATGGCATAGTTTTCCTCCTTGTAAAGCTTATGTCTTTCTCCTACTTGCAGAGTATCACTTAAAACATATACTCAAAGAGCCAACTATTAGGAATTAATATCAGTTTCCGAATGTTCCAAGCCATAAATGGCAAAATTGGAAAGTTGATAATGGCTCATCAATTTTGAGTGGACTGGTAGTAAAATTGAATAACAGTAAATGATTGAAATATTGTGTGATGATTCTACTAGTTGCAAGGAGGCGTGTGATAATGATGATTACCACAGAAGCAGACAACGACAAGCGTTTTACATGAGTGTGAAAACGATGAGAAATAGTTTGGACCATTTCATTTATTTTATTTTCTTGTAAAAATGTAAAACCATCTTTTCTGTTTGTGGCTCTATATTAAGCATTATATGCACAGTATTAGGAAATGTGTCCAAAAGGTCATTAATAACACCTGTAACACCAGTCCATGGGCTTGATAATCAGAAATGAATATAATTTCTAGTGTTTTGGCACCAAAGACTTATAAGTACACATTAAATGTCCTGGTGTTTAACTTAATGACATCTTGTAGATATATGAGTAAGACAGACTAAGAAAATGAAAAATATCCACACGCTGTAAACTCTTTCATGTGTTTTACTTAAACTGTAATAACAAAATTCGCTTCTCTGTAAAACTGGGAGTAGGGCTGTGTATTAGCTCCTATAAGACAATATATTTAAGATAGGAAAGCAAACTTGGTTTATCCTATTCATAGATTGACTATATGTTTGTAAAATCTAATAGAACAGTTTGAAACAGGGTCATAGTAGTTGTTTAACTACATGACGATAGCTAGGATTATAGCTTTTAAATTATAAGTAGGTTCATGTAACGCACATAACACCACAGTTAGCCGTATTAATGTTAAACAGCTTCCATATGTAGTAAAGACATCCAGTATAAAGACTATAAGAATGTCAATTTATTAGATAATTTTAATGTCTTCTTTTGGTTGCTCAAACATTCAAATTTCTTATTCTCAAATTGATATAGTAACATATGTAACAAGCTGTTACAGGCTAACGCCCCGACTTACAGAGTGCAAACATTTCTTATTAAATGCACCTTGAATGGTTACGTAAGATGTGATTTGTCTGCAGAATTCCAAAGGGGATTAGGATGGAGCAGGCCCTTACTCAGCTTGATGTCAAAATACTGTTTGATGGTTTTACTTATCGCGCTAACATATGTAACGCTCTCTGATCTTTAAAACTTGATGACAACTAGCAGATCTATAAGTCTTTATCATAGGAGCCAGTTTAAAATCCCTAAACAATGTAAGATATCCAACAGCTGCGAGTTTTTTCACAATTTTAGCTCAAACTTTCAAACTACATTTCTTTATTTGATGTAGTAACGCATGTAACACGCTGTTTCAGACTAACGCCCCAACATAGAGAGTGCAAACATCCCTTATTTGATGCAGCTTGAGTTGTACTATAAGAAGGAATATGTCTGCAAAATTCCCTTGAGGAGATTAAAACATTTTTAGGCATATCTTACGTAAAGACAATGAGCTTGCCCATTTATTACAACAGGTAACATATGTTACAGCCTCTGATATCAAAAATTTTGCAACAATCTTGCAGATTTATGAGTATTTTCATATAAGCAAATAAATCCCAAGCAATGAAACACATTCATCAACTGCAAATATTTTTTAACTATTTTTACTTTAGTTTTAATACCAAACGTTTCACCTTAAAACTGGGTAGGGGTAGGGTTGTTTAATTGCTTATTTCAGAAAAAAATATTTAAGCTAGGGAAACAAACTTTAATTTTTCTGTTAGCCAATTGCATAAGCTAGTCAGACATGGTTAAAAACATTTTGCAAAACACACAGAGAGATTGTGAATGTAAATGATGTTAGCCACACTTGCAAATTTTATTGGGTTATCTTATTTATGTAACGCATATGACACCTTAGGAAGCCACAATTTTGTTCAAATGGCTGTCATACATAGTTAAGATATCCAGTATGCAGACTATATGAATGATTTTTAAAAATAAATATTTTAATGTCGTTAATTTGTAGCCCAAACTTTCAATTTACTTTTTCTTAGTTTGATTAAGTAACGTATGTTACAGGCTCTTACAGACTAACGCCCCGGAGCACAGAGTGCAAACATCTCTTAAAAGACTCGGCTATCAATTCTCTACAAGATAGGATATGTCTGCAAAATTCCCTAGGGGGGGGGAGCAAACCCATTCTCAGCCATCCGTCTAATATATTTTACCCTTGTAATGTTCTATGTCGTTAATTTCTCACAATTTTGATGTTAAGTCGATCTTTTTTCCCAATTTTGACCAGGGGCCATTTCCCAAAATTACTGGAAAAGGCCCTGTATCCTCTGCTTAGTACTAGTTCAACCCAAAAAACAGGAAATGATCACAACAATGTCACTTGACTAAAATATTGTTGACAGGAATGAAAAGAATCACAGGTTGAACAAATAAACAGACCTCATTATAACAAGCAGTTATGTTATTGCTCCAAAGTTTTTATCATTTTATGAGGGAATTTTACAGCAGTTATAGAGAAAAAAAATAGCGATGAAATTATAAATTTGATGTCATGTGATGATTTAAACCATTCACCATCTTTCGACTGAGATTGGCTGATGGAGTTATTTAATTTCTGATGTCATTGTTCAACTTTCCCTGCTAAATCTAGATGTTCTTAAGCCTAGTATGTTGCTTCAGATTAGTTGATAAGTTCTCAGATCTGTAAAAGTCAGTTCTTGATCAATGTCATGGGATGATTTAAACCATACACCATCTTTCGACTGAGATTTGCTGATGGAATTATTTAATTTCTGATGTCATTGTTCAACTCTCCCTGCTAAATCTAGATGTTCTTAAGCCTAGTATGTTGCTTCAGATTAGTTGATAAGTTCTCAGATCAGATCTGTAAAAGTCAGTTCGTGATCAATGTCATGTGATGATTTAAACCATACACCATCTTTCGACTGAGATTTGCTGATGGAATTATTTAATTTCTGATGTCATTGTTCAACTCTCCCTGCTAAATCTAGATGTTCATAGGCCTAGTATGTTGCTTTAGATTAGTTGATTAGTTCTCAGATCTGTAAAAGTCAGTTCTTAGTCAATGTCATGTGATGATTTTAAACCATTCACCATCTTTCGGCTGATATTTGCTGATGGAATTGTTTAATTTCTGATGTCATTGTTCAACTCTCCCTGCTAAATCTAGATGTTCTTAAGCCTAGTATGTTGCTTTAGATTAGTTGATAAGTTCTTAGAGTCAGTTCTTAATCAATGTCATGTGATGATTTAAACCATACACCATCTTTCAGCTGAGATTTGCTGATGGAATTGTTTAATTTCTGATGTCATTGTTCAACTCTCCCTGCTAAATCTAGATGTTCTTAAGCCTAGTATGTTGCTTCAGATTAGTTGATAAGTTCTCAGATCAGATCTGTAAAAGTCAGTTCGTGATCAATGTCATGTGATGATTTAAACCATACACCATCTTTCGACTGAGATTTGCTGATGGAATTATTTAATTTCTGATGTCATTGTTCAACTCTCCCTGCTAAATCTAGATGTTCATAGGCCTAGTATGTTGCTTTAGATTAGTTGATTAGTTCTCAGATCTGTAAAAGTCAGTTCTTAGTCAATGTCATGTGATGATTTTAAACCATTCACCATCTTTCGGCTGATATTTGCTGATGGAATTGTTCAACTCTCCCTGCTAAATCTAGATGTTCTTAAGCCTAGTATGTTGCTTCAGATTAGTTGATAAGTTCTCAGATCAGATCTGTAAAAGTCAGTTCTTAATCAATGTCATGTGATGATTTTAAACCATTCACCATCTTTCGGCTGATATTTGCTGATGGAATTGTTTAATTTCTGATGTCATTGTTCAACTCTCCCTGCTAAATCTAGATGATCTTAAGCCTAGTATGTTGCTTCAGATTAGTTGATAAGTTCTCAGATCAGATCTGTAAAAGTCAGTTCGTGATCAATGTCATGTGATGATTTAAACCATACACCATCTTTCGACTGAGATTTGCTGATGGAATTGTTTAATTTCTGATGTCATTGTTCAACTCTCCCTGCTAAATCTAGATGTTCATAGGCCTAGTATGTTGCTTTAGATTAGTTGATTAGTTCTCAGATCTGTAAAAGTCAGTTCTTAATCAATGTCATGTGATGATTTTAAACCATTCACCATCTTTCGGCTGAGATTTGCTGATGGAATTGTTTAATTTCTGATGTCATTGTTCAACTCTCCCTGCTAAATCTAGATGTTCTTAAGCCTAGTATGTTGCTTTAGATTAGTTGATTAGTTCTCAGATCTGTAAAAGTCAGTTCTTAATCAATGTCATGTGATGATTTTAAACCATTCACCATCTTTCGGCTGATATTTGCTGATGGAATTGTTTAATTTCTGATGTCATTGTTCAACTCTCCCTGCTAAATCTAGATGTTCTTAAGCCTAGTATGTTGCTTTAGATTAGTTGATTAGTTCTCAGATCTGTAAAAGTCAGTTCTTAATCAATGTCATGTGATGATTTAAACCATACACCATCTTTCGGCTGATATTTGCTGATGGAATTGTTTAATTTCTGATGTCATTGTTCAACTCTCCCTGCTAAATCTAGATGTTCTTAAGCCTAGTATGTTGCTTTAGATTAGTTGATTAGTTCTCAGATCTGTAAAAGTCAGTTCTTAATCAATGTCATGTGATGATTTAAACCATACACCATCTTTCGGCTGATATTTGCTGATGGAATTGTTTAATTTCTGATGTCATTGTTCAACTCTCCCTGCTAAATCTAGATGTTTTTAAGCCTAGTATGTTGCTTCAGATTAGTTGATAAGTTCTCAGATCAGATCTGTAAAAGTCAGTTCTTAATCAATGTCATGTGATGATTTTAAACCATTCACCATCTTTCGGCTGATATTTGCTGATGGAATTTGTTTAATTTTTGATGTCATTGTTCAACTCTCCCTGCTAAATCTAGATGTTCTTAAGCCTAGTATGTTGCTTCAGATTAGTTGATAAGTTCTCAGATCAGATCTGTAAAAGTCAGTTCTTAATCAATGTCATGTGATGATTTTAAACCATTCACCATCTTTCGGCTGATATTTGCTGATGGAATTGTTTAATTTCTGATGTCATTGTTCAACTCTCCCTGCTAAATCTAGATGTTCTTAAGCCTAGTATGTTGCTTCAGATTAGTTGATAAGTTCTCAGATCAGATCTGTAAAAGTCAGTTCTTAATCAATGTCATGTGATGATTTTAAACCATTCACCATCTTTCGGCTGATATTTGCTGATGGAATTTGTTTAATTTTTGATGTCATTGTTCAACTCTCCCTGCTAAATCTAGATGTTCTTAAGCCTAGTATGTTGCTTCAGATTAGTTGATAAGTTCTCAGATCAGATCTGTAAAAGTCAGTTCTTAATCAATGTCATGTGATGATTTAAACCATTCACCATCTTTCGACTGATATTTGCTGATGGAATTGTTTAATTTCTGATGTCATTGTTCAACTCTCCCTGCTAAATTTACTGTGTTTCCAGGACTTAAGTGACCCCTGTTGTTTGCTAATTATTCTTTAATGGTGAGTTAATTGAAAAATAAATTAGAGAAATGAATTTAGATACAGGCTGCGTAATTGAATTTATTTTTCCACATAAATATGAGTTTTTTTGGCTTGTATAGGGGTTCTAGGGATACAGGATATTTGCCATTTTACTTTACTTCCAGGGATATAGGATACTTTCCATTTTACTTCCATGGATATTGGATACTATGTTCAATTTCAGGGATACTCCTATTTTCCCTCCATAATATAAAAAATACAGAGTAGATCAAACTTCCTTATCCATTGCTTGATTTTCCTCAGACTTGTGTGGTGTTTTGTGTTGAGACCTTAATTGTTTTGTGGTGTGGTTATTGTACTTTCTAGTTGATTTGGTTGCTCTAGTTTAATTGTGTCTTTTCCTCACGTTTCCGAGGATGATCACCGGTCTCTGATTCTGGCAAGGTCATGGTCACACCCTCCTTTCGATTTCCATATCACTGTGCAGGTGTGCAACATAACCAGTGTATAATATATATAAGTCACAGGGCAAGGTCACAGACTAATATCAAAAAGAAAATTTATTGGGAAATTTCGTTTTAAGGGCATAATCCTTCTCACTGGGCACACGTGTCCAACATAACAAGCTGATTTGTTGTATACAAACCCTAGTCTGTATGGTCAAGGTCACAGGCCATGATAACAATTCTGTAAACATTCATAACCATCAACCTATTATATTATATCACTCTAAAATAAGTGTCCACCATGACAAAACGATGTGTCGCATCAGGGTTTCAGCTTGACTGAAATTTACTTTGGACATTTTGTCCAAGCAGCCCCAATATTGTTCGGACATTTGGAAATTTTTGCGGACATTTTTTTTAGACACTCATTTTACCACCATAAACCGAAAATGCTATCTGCCCTTCTCAAAGTGAAACCAGGGGTTGTTTTGCTACCATTTCGGGCGGTAGTTGCGGCCTGATTGATTGACTGGCTTTTTATTTAATGAGGAGACTGGAGCTGGCTGATCGGTGGAAGTGGGTGGGGTACTGTTTTTTGCCGCTATTTTCGGCCGCTGCACAACTTGTTAGTCACGGAAAGTGGCTGTTCAGGTAATGATGGAGCGGGCAAACTGTTTTGGGGCATGAAAACCTTGAGTTCCTGTTGTTTCTTGGTGGCAATTAAGTTTTTTAGTCATTTTATCGGCGAATGCCAATGCAAATATGCTGTCCGCTTCGAGATGAAATCGAGGGAAGAAGTTTACAGGATGCAATAGACCAATCAGGCGTTGCGTAACAAAACACTATGACTGGTTTGCTTTAGGGAATAAGGAATTTAGGGGTAAAATTATTCGAACCAGTCTAACGCTTATAGAAATTTGGCCAATCAGCGATCGTTTTATAAAACAAAAATGCTATTGCATCACTGTGCATTACCGTACAGTATGCCCTTCTGAAAATCGTCTCGGACAAACTGTCCAAACTGGACAGCAAACTCTCGGACATCAGGCACTATTTTCAGACTATGTCCGATGGCAGACGCCAAACTGAATCCCTGCGCATATGTCCAAGGCTGAGGTCACAGGCCACTTTGCTGTTGAAAACTTGTTGCCGGAGCATAATTTGCAAAGCCTCCTACCAATTATTATCCCCCGACGAAGTCTGAGGGATATAGTTTTGGCGTCGTCCATCCGCACTTTTTGTCTGTCAGGAACCATATCTCAGTACCTATTGGTCAGATTTGATTCATTCTTGGTACAAATGATAAGTACCATGGACTCTCGATATCCTATAAGTTTCGTCAAAACCAACCCCTTAACACTCGAGTTATTGCCCTTGTTTTAGTATAGGCAATTATATTGCAAAACCTATATTAGCTTTTTTGTGTGTGATAATCTTCACATTTCAACAAAGCTATTATTACCTGCGTCGCTTTAGCGAAAGCAGGTCTAGTAGAGGGTCCACTCCGTCCGTCCGTCTGTTCGTCTGTCCGTCCGTCCGTCTGTCCGCAACACTTTTGGGGTGCATAGTTTGTGTAATCTGTAACTCCAACAGTTTTAATTCCTTTATATTCAAACTTTGCCTAATGATTGTTCATACATTGAAGATGTGCACCTCCTATTTTGTGCACATTTGATAAATATTTTCTCAATTTTTACGGGTGTTGAACGACATTTTTTCCATCCGAAATGCATAGAGGGTGTCAGGTTTGTGTAATCTGTAACTCAAATAGTTTTCATTCCTTTATATTCAAACTTTGCATAATGATTGTTCATACATAGAAGATGTGCACCTTCTATTTTGTGCACATTTGATAAATATTTTTACAGTTTTTTAGGGTGTTGAACTTAGACATTTTTTCCATCCGAAATGCGTGGGGTGTGCCTAGTTTGTGTAATCTGTAACTCCAACAGTTTTCATTCCTTTATATTCAATCTTTGCATAATGATTGTTCACTCATTGAAGATGTGCACCTCCTATTTTGTGCACATTTGATAAATATTTTCACATTTTTTACGGGTGTTGAACTTAGACATTTTTTTCCATCCGAAATGTGTAGAGGGTGTCTGGTTTGTGTAATCTGTAACTCCAACAGTTTACATTCCTTTATATTCAATCTTTGCATAATGATTGTTCATACATTAAAGATGTGCACCTCCTATTTTGTGTACATTTCATGATTTTTTTCCATTTTTGGGGGTCTTGAACTTTGACATTTTTTCTGTAAAATGCTAAGAGGATGTCTGGTTTGTGTAATCTGTAACTCCAAAAGTTTTCATTCCTTAATATTCAAACTTTGAATAGTGATTATTCATACATTGAACATGTGCACCTCTATTTTGTGCACATTTGATGAAAAAATTTCACATTTTTTAGGTCTGTTGAACTTAAATATTTTATCCATCAGAAATGCTAATGGGGTGTCTGATTTGTGTAATCTGACTCCAGCAGTTTTCATTCCTTCATATTCAAACTTAATATGTTATGATTGCTCACACATTGAACATGTGTGCACCCTGTATTTTGAGCATATTTGATAATATTTTTGGGATTGTTAAACTTAGACATTATTACGTCTACACCACTATTGGATTATTTGTGTGTAATCTGTAATTCAAACAGATTTCATTCCTTTATATTCAAATTTTGCATAATGATTGTTAACACGTTGAAGATGTGCACTGGCGACGCAGGTCCAGAGCAGAGTTTGGTCTTGTATTTAACAACTTCTCACTATACACCATGATTACCCAGTGCCTGTAGATAAGCATGGCAGTGTCAAAGTTTTACCCCATCCCCTTTGACCCCACCTAAGGGGTCAAAGTTCAAATATTTAAATTTCGCAATAACTAAGGCAATTGTCAATATTTTTTGCTGAAATTTTGCATGCAGGCAGAGCAGCAATAGATATGAAACATATCAAACAGGATTTTAGTTTGAAGGCATGGGTCCTAGCATGTAAAGTAGTCATGTTGCATATCAAATTAAAGGGAATTGAGCACAGAGCACCATGAAAGCAAATATGCTGTATTTACAAACACCAACGACCCCTGGGGGGGTCAAAAGGTCATATTATTTTTTCTTTTCTAAAAGTGGTCATGTTGCATATCAAATTAAAGTGGAAGAAGTTTAGACCTACATGCAAAGTAACACTTTGAATTTACACGCACCCTTGACCTCTGGGGTTAGGTTTAAAGGTCAGATATTGAAATTGTGTAGATGTAAGCATATTTTTTTTATTAAACTAAAAACACTAAAACATACTTGACAGGCATTTGTTATGATCTTAATATGGGATTTATGTTTTTCCATTTTGGATTATGATCTTCTACTGTGGAAGTATTACTTTTAATGATGATAGGAAAATGATCACTATGATGTTGATCTTTACAGACAGACCAATTAAAGTCAAGAAAAAGGGATGGATGGCATAAGGAAAGATCTATGGAAGAGAAAGAGCCTGTTGGAAAATGCATTTAAGTGTTTGATTTGTCATTCATAAGACATATATCATTGTTTGTAATGAAATTTTCAATGAATTCGCCTCTGGAATCATTTTCTTTATTACCCCAGAGAATATTATGACCATTAAAGTCACCTAATATTACATGGGCCCTGAAATAACCCTTAGTCGGGGGATATTAATTCGTCGAATTTGTCTTGTTAAATCTTAGCACTTAGCACAAATGTCCACCATAATAAGACAATGTGCTATAAAGAGATCTAATGTAATATGTCTAAAGTTGAGGCCACAGACATGTTCAAACTGAGAATGTATGTACCATGCATAACTAATACGCAGTCAGGACATCATTGGTAGAAATTGTATAAGCCTAGTATGTTGCTTCAGATTAGTTGATAAGTTCTCAGAGTCAGTTCTTAATCAATGTCATGTGATGATTTAAACCATTCACCATCTTTCGGCTGATTTTAGCTGATGGAATTGTTGAATTTCTGATGTCATTGTTCAACTCTCCCTGCTAAATCTAGATTTTCTTAAGCCTGTATGTTGCTTCAGATTAGTTGATAGGTTCTCAGATCAGATCTGTAAAAGTCTGTTCTTGATCAATGCCATGTGATGATTTAAACCATTCACCATCTTTCGGCTGAGATTTTCTGATGGAATTGTTAAATTTCTGATTTCATTGCTTAACTGGTTCTGAATCTAGATGCATATGAGCCAATTATGTTGCCTCAGGAGACTTGTTAGTAGGGAATCTTTCATTTATAACATTTGGTCACATGAAACAGTTGACCTCTATCTCAAAAAGTTAACATTTTAATGCATTAAGCTCATCTAAGTTGGACAAGTTTTCCATGTTTTACTTACAAATGAATGCTCTTTTTTCTGCCTTCTTTTTCGAGACATAAATTAAAGCTGTTCTCCAAGTGTTGTGTTTATAAAGTTGGTCAGTATATGAAGTGAAACTTTTACTCCTTATGACTACCTTTGGTTTTAAGGTTACACGTGAGTTTAGGTTATACACAAGAATGAGATGTCTGCACAGAAAAACACTAGCATAATTTATGCAATTACAATAAGTACCAAAGGAGCTCAGTGCTTATGATGTATTAACTTATGAAACTTTTACTCCTTATGACCGTCTTTGATTAAAAGTTACACGTCTGAAGCGAGTTGAGTTTATACACAAGAATGAGATGGCTGCACTAAAGAACACTAGAATAATTTATGCATTTACAATAAGTACCAAAGGAGCTCAGTGGTAGAGTGCTTGACTCGAGTCAGAGGGGCCGCGGGTTGGAGCCTCACCGGCTTCACTGTGTTGTGTCTTTGAGCAAGACCCATTTATCCTTGCCTAGTACTGGTTCAACCCAGGAAGACCAGTGGCAGTCCTGACATAACTGAAAAATTGTTGACTGGGACATAAAGAATCAAACAAACAAATTTGTACAAAAAATTTTGTGCACCGACTGTCCGACCCATACCGTGTATTAGGGTCTTTAAATTTGCTTATGATGTATGAAGTGAAACTTTTACTCCTTATGATTTTCTTTGATTAAATGTTACACTTCTGAAGCAAGTTTAGTTTATACCCAAAGGTGAGACAACTGCCCCGAAGAATACTTGCATAATTTACACAGTTACATTAAGTACCAAAATTTTGTACGAATGGCTGTAAAGGGGTTGAAATGTCTTCCATTTCATCTTTTGCTGTACTGAAGTGTTACACTGAATATTATATTCCTGGCCCATACTGGGTATCTTTGATTTAAATGTGAAAACTTCTGAAGCAAATTGGGTTTATACACTAAGGGGAAGAATACTAGCATACTTTACACAGATACGATACTTACCAGGCTCATATTTGCTTATGATGTTTGAAATGAAACTTACTTCTTATGACTATCTTTGATTTAAGTGTTACACTGGAGTTCATACAGAAAGGTAAGATGATTGCCAACAGGACTAACAGCATAATTTACAGAGATCTGATGAGTACCAAAATCTAATTCCCAGACTCACATGTCTTTGACTCCTTATATTCACAAATGTTACACTTCTGAAGCAAGTAAAGTTTATACACAAAGGTGAGACACTGCCCTGAAAAGTAATAGTTAGCATAATTTACGCAGAATCAATAAACACCAAAATCTCAAGCATAGTTTATAGAGATGGAATAAGTTACTTACATGTACTAGAATCAAAAGTTTGTGCCCTGGCCCATACCGTGTAGCTCTTTAAATTTGCTTATGATGTATGAAGTGCATTTACTCCTTATGATTATCTTTGATTAAAGTGTTACACTTCTGAAGCAAATAGAGTTTTTACACACAAAAGAAAGCATCCAACATGACCCATTTGTCATAAAAGTCTTTAGTATATGTCAATTTGTTTAGGCAACAATACAACTTCTGTTCATTCTCTGAGAGTTTTATCAAAGTATTATAACTGTTCATATTGAAAAATAGCTGAAAATGTAACTTTTAATTAATTTTCACAGAAAAATTGCCCCGAAGATAACTCACATAGTTTATAGAGATCGAATAAGTTACTTACTAGAATCAAAAGTCTGTGCCCTGGCCCATACTGTGTAGGTCTTTAAATTTGGTTATGATGTTTGAAGTGCTTTTACTCCTTATGATTATCTTTGATTAAAGTGTTACACTTCTGAAGCAAATAGAGTTTTTACACACAAAAGTGAGACAATTGCCCCGAAGAATACTAGCATTGTTTATAGAGATCGAATAAGTTACTTACTAGAATCAAAAGTCTGTGCCCTGGCCCATATTGTGTAGGTCTTTAAATTTGCTTATGATGTATGAAGTGCTTTTACTCCATATGATTATCTTTGATTAAAGTGTTACACTTCTGAAGCAAATTTTACACTCAAAAGTGAGACAACTGCCCCGAAGAATACTAGCATAGTTTATAGAGATCAAATAAGCTACTTACTAGAATCAAAAGTTTGTGCCCTGGCCCATACCGTTTAGGTCTTTAAATTTGCTTATGATGTATGAAGTGCTTTTACTCCATATGATTTTCTTTGATTAAAGTGTTACACTTCTGAAGCAAATTTACACACAAAAGTGAGACAACTGCCCCGAAGAATACTCGCATAGTTTATAGAGATCAAATAAGCTACTTACTAGAATCAAAAGTTTGTGCCCTGGCCCATACCGTTTAGGTCTTTAAATTTGCTTATGATGTATGAAGTGCTTTTACTCCATATGATTATCTTTGATTAAAGTGTTACACTTCTGAAGCAAATTTACACACAAAAGTGAGACAACTGCCCCGAAGAATACTCGCATAGTTTATAGAGATCAAATAAGCTACTTACTAGAATCAAAAGTTTGTGCCCTGGCCCATACCGTTAAGGTCTTTAAATTTGCTTATGATGTATGAAGTGCTTTTACTCCATATGATTATCTTTGATTAAAGTGTTACACTTCTGAAGCAAATTTTACACACAAAAGTGAGACAACCGTTTAGGTCTTTAAATTTGCTTATGATGTATGAAGTGCTTTTACTCCATATGATTATCTTTGATTAAAGTGTTACACTTCTGAAGCAAATTTTACACACAAAAGTGAGACAACTGCCCCGAAGAATACTAGCATAGTTTATAGAGATCAAATAAGCTACTTACTAGAATCAAAAGTTTGTGCCCTGGCCCATACTGTTTAGGTCTTTAAATTTGCTTATGATGTATGAAGTGCTTTTACTCCATATGATTATCTTTGATTAAAGTGTTACACTTCTGAAGCAAATTTTACACACAAAAGTGAGACAACTGCCCCGAAGAAAACTAGCATAGTTTATAGAGATTGAATAAGTTACTTACTAGAATCAAAAGTCTGTGCCCTGGCCCATACCGTGTAGGTCTTTAAATTTGCTTATGATGCATGAAGTGCTTTTACTCCTTATGATTATCTTTGATTAAAGTGTTACACTTCTGAAGCAAATAGAGTTTTTACACACAAAACTGAGACAATTGCCGCGAAGAATACTAGCATTGTTTATAGAGATCGAATAAGTTACTTACTAGAATCAAAAGTCTGTGCCCTGGCCCATATTGTGTAGGTCTTTAAATTTGCTTATGATGTATGAAGTGCTTTTACTCCATATGATTATCTTTGATTAAAGTGTTACACTTCTGAAGCAAATACAGTTTTTACACACAAAAGTGAGACAACTGCCCCGAAGAATACTAGCATTGTTTATAGAGATCGAATAAGTTACTTACATGTACTAGAATCAAAAGTTTGTGCCCTGGCCCATATTGTGTAGGTCTTTAAATTTGCTTATGATGTATGAAGTGCTTTTACTCCTTATGATTATCTTTGATTAAAGTGTTACACTTCTGAAGCAAATAGAGTTTTTACACACAAAAGAAAGCATCCAACATGACCCATTTGTCATAAAAGTCTTTAGTATATGTCAATTTGTTTAGGCAACAATACAACTTCTGTTCATTCTCTGAGAGTTATATCAAAGTATTATAACTCTGTTCATATTGAAAAATAGCTGAAAATGTAACTTTTAATTAATTTTCACAGAAAAATATGAGACATGTGAGATAAAAACTTACCAAATTCTGAAGATACAATGTTTCCACAAATAAATTGCATAGGTTTCATTTTACCGGGCCGCGTAGCGCAGTCGGTAACGTGTCTGGCTACAGATGCGTGTCTGACTGCAGATCCAGGGGTCGCGAGTTCGATCCCGGCCCGGTACCATACTTTCGTGGAGATTGATCATGAAATAATTTCTACGGTCATTCTCCTCCTTCCGCTGATTTATTCAAGAAGGGTTGTTGTCAGTTACAAGCGAAAGTATGTGCACAAATTACTGGTTAACCGCTTGCTCAAGCCTGCCCAGGAAAAAGTGTGGTTAAGTGAACTGACCGTCCCGCAATGACCATAGCTGTTGACATGGGACGTAAAGCAACAAAAAAACAAAAAAAACAACATAGGTTTCATTTTGAATTTTGACCCCCAATGTCACACTTTTGCTGCATTTTTTTTTTTTTTTTGAAAACCACCCATTTCTGTTAATTCGTGCTAAAGTTATTATAAAAGTTATCATTGAAAATCAATGTGAAAAACCAAAAAAAAAAGAGAGTTTGGGTTTAAATGATAATTTTTAGGCCAGATTTTTTTTTATTAGTTGATTTACGAACCCTCCTTTTGTAATTTTCCGGAAAGTAGGAAAAAAATAAAATTCAATTTCTAAAAAAAAATTTATATTTTATCCGCTGACTCTAAATATTATTTGTTTCGTTGAAAAAAAATAATAATTTTAAGTTCTGTCTGTGTATTTTTGAGTGACACTGTAAATCCAGAGTTTTAGGAAAATGATAAAATATTAAAAAAAAATAATATAAACTGTTGGTTAATATGCCTTACTAGTTTTACAGTTTTTTATGGAGAATAGATATTTAAAAAAAAGCTCTGAAAATGACAAAAGAAAACAAAAAAAACTCTGAAAATGACCAGTTAACTGGTCATTTTCAGAGCTTTTTTATTTATTTTTTCGTCACCCCGCCCCTAAATCTGAAAAAAAAATTCCCGTAAATCAACTAATAAAAAAAATTCTGGCCTTTTGTAAAATTACTGATCTGTCAAAAATTCATTAGCTATTATGGTTTCTCCTGACGTTTTAGACAGTCATTCTCAGGTCATCCTCGGTAACCCAGGCGTAACCCATTCCGTTATACTGCATTCATCACCCCTGGGACAACTTGCTTACGGTTCCTCGTTATCACGTGATATAAATGAGGCATTCTGATTGGTGATCCCAGTATTTCCATGAGAAAATTTATTCTATTTTAATCGTGCGCCCAAGTCATAATTCTATTTTTATTTTTGTGATATCCAATCATATCGCTCGTTACAAATCTAGCTTGGTAAGACTTTGATCAGTTCATGCGCTGTGATAATGACATTTCTACTGCATTTACAGTCTGTTTGCATAGACCTTTATGTAAAATAAACGCTTTTGAAAGCTCAATGCATGCAGTATGATCAGTCATCGGTAGCCGCACTATGAAGCTATCGATCCTTAGCTGTATGTATCCAAAAAGCGTAGAACGCGACAGGCTGATCTGGGCCTACCCTTTAGCGCACATCATATCATCAGTGGTAGATTGTAGAAATTTGGGTACGCAGGTTCATTTATATATTAAAACTTTAAAAGGCAGCCGATTCGTATCTACAGTCAAAGGAATTTAGTTGGTTTAAAATATGCAGATACTCGAGGTGCGTTGTGTCATGGCAAGACACCTTATCATCTGCTTAGTAGATCTACTGGATAAACCCAGAAAAAAAAATATAGAGATCAAATATGTTGGGTTTTTTATACATTTACATACTTGATTCAGCCCTCCGAGATTCAACCTTTCTAATTGCCCGAACGTTAGGTAGAGTTCCTCATAAGTCATCAGAAGAAGTATTTCAAATATGCACTCAAGTGTACTACTGTCCGTCACGACCATAGGAGTTGTTCATCGAGACACAAATAATTAAGCTGCCGTATGAATAAACCAAAACTCTCAGTGAAGATTCCGATCAGCTTGAGGGCAAATCTTCTTTGTGCTCTAAGCCAAGGACCCATGTGTTCTGCATGGACCAAGTGCGGATCCAGAGGGGGGGGGGGCAGGGGGGTCCGGACCTCCCCCCTGGAAAATCACAAGTTATATGGGTTTCTATAGGGAACAAGCAATTGGACCCCACCTGGAAAGAGTTGGACTCCCCCCCCCCCCCCCCTGGAAAATGTTGGACCCCCTCTGGAACCTTGAAAAATGTTAGATTTCTTTGAAATGACCATTTCACTTCCGTAAAATAAGCTGAGGACTTAAAAGAAACCCACACAAAAAAAACAATGTTGTCAGAGCTTTTTTTTTGTCAGACTGACCTGCCCTGCCCACCCCCCCCCCCCCCCCCCCCACCCCACCCCGACGTCCGTTAATAAATCACAAGTTAGCGCACAACGTTTTGGTACTTATCGCATCAAGGACCAGCAAATGCCCAGACGAATCATTGCATATGACCATTTTTTTAAATACCAGAGGTATCCGCTGAAATTAAGTATATTTAGTACAGCTCTGGTCAAAACTGTTTTATCAAGACCCATTCGATAGCCGAACATGATACATTCAAGCTGAAACTTAAGTAGTACCCGAATAATTTCGTTTCTTGCATGCAGTTTGAGCTTTGTGAAGATTATAACAGAAAAGAGCATAAAACAATCAAAAGCAGTTCAGAAAAGAACCGTCTCATGTCTATTTAGCATTCAATCAAGCAGTTTTATTGCCTTGAGCTGAGAACGCATACAACATTAGGACCAGAGCACGAGATTTCAGTACTAATCCCACATGCGCAAAGTAACCATTTAAACATGCATCACTATTTAAACATGCATGCGCAGCTAGCATGTTGGAGCTAGCAGTCTAAATTTTGGCCTGAATCCTCATATAAGTCCCAACTATGTGTGTTCGAGCAGTTATTACTCTAGCAAAGCTGAGCGTGTGTGCAGGCTTGTCTGAGTCTTCGCTACTCGCCAATGCGATAAGTATCAAAATCTCGCGTAATTGCTCAAAATTTGTCTTTTTTTATGCAAGATATAAATATATTTCAAATATATGCTGCGTCAGCCAATAAGACGACAATGCTTTGACATTGGTGTGAGTATTATTATGCCTTGCATAAAGTGGGACTTGATGTGAATCACTATACATACGGACAGCAAAGACCCAGGCGAGATGGTTGACAATGAATAGGCTTGTATGAGATTTCGCTTGTTGTAAACGAGATATATACGATATGCCAATTTAATATCTGATTTGCTGTTACATTAAAGATGTCTTATTTTTGTTTGTTTGAACATTTTGCTTCTCATAGAAGATGCGCAGACTCATCTGAGCATTCGTTTTGCCGATGTGGTAGTTTAAAATATCGCATTGGTCCAGATATTGAGAATTTGAGAATTTTGTCTGAAGCTTCACCTACTTCTGTTTTTTTTGATTGTCTGAACGGCGATGGTTATGGCAAAAACAGGCTCGTCCGCTCCACCGTGCCATATTGGGTGCGATGAGGGGGTTGGGGGGGGGGGGGAATTGTGTATGCGAGTTTGCTTTTTCCGTAAATATGCTATTACAAAACTGCTACATTTTCATAATTGAATGAAGCTGAGTGCATTGCCAATCACTAATTCTAATCGAGGGGTTGCGGTTTCGAGCTTTGTCGGAGGCACTGCGTTGTGACCTTAAGCAAGACACTTTATCTTCTGCTTAGTCCTGGTTCAACACAAGAAGACCCGTCCCGGCATGACTGAAAAAATTATGACTGGGGCGTAAAGAATCAAATCTAACAAACAAAACAAATTTTAATCCAAGCTAATTGGCTCGATAGATAAATTTGGAGAAAACGGACTATAATATCTAACTCTTTTATTTGATTGGATGAAACAGATAACAGATAACATGGAATTGCGTCATACCACTTCAGTTCAAATGTGTTTGTGGCCGTTTTCAAGTTTACATTCTTGTTCAGTTTATGGACGCGGCTGTAACATGCCTTTCCTGGTCATCAACTCCCAATGACTGATGACTGATAGCGCGCCTTACTTATCTACATTTGCGATCATTCTGTAATCAGGCAATGGCCTTGAATATCTTGCAGGATGACAAAATTATATTGGTTTTTCCTCTCGAGCTATTTTAAGTAACGAAAAAATACAATATCACCTCAACATAAAAGAGTAGCGATCATATTACCAACATTTTGATTGGCTACTGAGGTACTCCCCGCTGATATGAATATTCATAGGAAACGACAGTTTTTTAGCGAGATATCCCATGGGTGATGAAAGGAGTGAAACGGAATGCTTCACCCCTGGGTAAACGAGGATGTTCTCAGGTGAGGGACTGTGGTTTTAACCATCATTTAAGTCCTTCAAGAAGTCTCATCTAGTCTATGCAAGCATCATTGACTACTCGTCTAGACAATGCAAGCATCCTAGCCTACATTGCTCTGACACACACACATTAATCCTTAACCTGCTGACCTCGGATAGATGGATCTTCTTTAGAAAACAGTGTAGACTGGACTTTGTAGCGCAGTCGGTAGTTAGTCCGGGTCGCGAGTTTGGTCCTGGCCTAGTCCTATACTTTGGCGTAGATTGATCTTAAAATAATTTCTACGGTCTCCTCCTTTGCTGATTTAAGAAGGGTTGTTTTCAGTTACAAGCGAAAGTATGCGCACGAAGTACTGGTTAAATGCTTAGTGCCCTTAGTCAAGCTTGCCCAGGAAAATTTGTGGTTAGGTGAACTGACGGTCTCGACATGACCATAGCTGTTGTCTGGGACATAAAACCTCAAACAAAACTAAAAAAACAGTAGATCTAGATCAGCTGGCTTCTAATGAGATCCAGATCAGCTGGCTTCTGATGAAGCCATCTTATCGGGATCTATTGTTTTCCATGCAGCATTGGAATTTCACCATAGTAACTCAACTGGCTGGAACATTGAACGGAACGCACCATTATTTATTCATTCCTTTGTATTTGGACCACCCCTAAAAGTGGACTTTTACATATCTTTAGATAAAACAACATTTTTGAGGGTAAAAGTGTCAATATTTTCTTACCAATCAGTTTTGGCATATGTTTAGGGTGCTCAAAGGCCCCTTTTCACTGAGACGGTTCTTTTGAGTACCCACAACATGATTTGCATGAGAAATAACAAAATTATTTTTTTTGGTACGCACTCTTAACTATCGGTAAAGGCCTGTTTTACAAACAGTGAAGACTCAGATGTAATGCTGCATTATGCAAAATTTCATCTGGGCTGCACTGTTTGTAAAGTAAAAAATATACTTAAAGCCAAAAGTAACTTTACACTGTTATTATATACTGTTCACAAAAAGTAGGGGATATTCGAATATTAAAAATTATAACATTTACCAAACGAATGTCATAAACCTGAAACAGCTAGTATTAATTAGCAAAGTCTTTCACAGTCAATATGAATAAAATTTTCAAGGATTAATCGGGTCACATGTTTCTGAGACAACCATAATTAGACCAGGGGTAGCCTTTCAATTTTCACACGTGAATATCACGGTGACGGATTATGCAATGGCTATGCTTTTTTAAAGAAAATATCCGTTATTCAATATTCTTTATGTTCAGAAATTGTTTTGATCTCTTTAGCCTAAATTTCAGGAATGTGAGGCTAAAATCTGTCAATTTTTAGTGAATTGTGTCATTTTTAGCTCACCTGAGCCGAAGGCTCCGAGGTGAGCTATTAGTATACCAGTGACTCCGGCGTCCGTCCGTCCGTCGTCTGTCCGTCCGTCCGTCGTCCGTCCGTCAACATTTTCAAACATCTTCTCCTCTGAAACCATTGGACCAATTGAACTCAAATTTCATATGGATACTCCTTAGGATGGGGGAACGAAAGTTTGTTCAAATGTTCCTGGTCACATGACCAAGATGGCCGCCATGCCCATATATGGTAAAAACCCTTAAAAAATCTTCTTCTCCAGAACCAGAAGGCCGATGACCTTGGGACTTGGTATGTAGCATCAGGGATGTGGGGCCTACCAAGTTTGTTCAAACAATGATCCTATGTTGACCTTGACCTACTTAACGTCAAGGTCAAATTTGCTTCTTAATAGATTTAGATGGGAATTTTTTTTAAAAGTTGATTTTTTGAATACTGTTAAAGCCAAAGTGATTATTCTTACTTGATATGTTAAAACTAATGAGACATTGGCTATAAATAAGTTTCAAAGGTCAAGGTTGACCTTTGCCCTTTCAGCCAAGGTCGCTCATATTGTGGTCCCATCAATATATTAAAACATAGTTTCCTCACAAACCATTGGCCCAATTGAGCTCAAATTTCATATGAAGACTCCTTATGATAAGTCAGCCAAAATTTATACAAAATATTGTGGTCACATGACAAAAATGGCCGCCACGCCCATATATGGTAAAAACCTTTTAAAAATCTTCTTCTCCAGAACCAGAAGGCCAGTGACCTTGAGACTTGGTATGTAGTATTGGGGATGTGGGGCCTACCAAGTTTGTTCAAATGATGATCCTAGGATGACCTTGACCTACTTAACGTCAAGGTCAAGTTTGCTTCCTAATGCATTTGAATGGAAAATTGAATTGAAAAGTTGATTTTTTGAATACTGTGGAAGCCAAAGTCATTATTCTCACTTGATATGTTCAATCAAGTGGCTATAAATAAGTTCAACGGTCAAGGTTGATCTTTGACCTTTCAGCAAAGGTGGCTTATATTGGAGTCCCATCAACATATTAAAACATAGTTTTCTCAGACAATTCTTGGCCAATTGAAACGAAATTTCATATGACAACTCCTTATGATTGGTTAGCCAAAACTTAAACAAATTGTTATGGTCACATGACTAACATGGCCACCATGCCCATATATGGTAAAAACCTTTTAAATCTCTTCTTCTCTGGAACCAAAAGGCCATTGGCTTTGGGACTTGGTATGTAGGATTGGGGATGTGGGCCCTACCAGGTTAGCACAAATGATGAATCTAGGTTGACCTTGACTCACTTGATGGCAAGGTCAAATTTGATTCCTTATGCATTTATATGGAGAAAATGTTCATTTTCTATAACTGAGGCGAATTCATTAAAGTTAAACATATTGAGACAATGGTTAATTAAGTACCAAATGTCTAGCTGACCTGTGACCTTTTATCCAAGGCCACTCATTTGGACTGCCACATACCTATTTAAACATCTTTTTCTCAGAAATCACTGGGCTGTTTGATGGATTATTCATTAGATTGTTTAGGTTACTTGACCAAAATATATATGGTAAAAACAAAATTTGTTCCATTATAAGCTGTAGTTAACCTTGACCTATTTTAACATTATTAAGAAGATCAGGTGAGCGCCTCAGGACCTTCAGGTCCTCTAGTTTACAGTTTTGTCAACGCCCTATCTCCTAGAAATAAAAATTATGGTACGCGAAAAAAATCTTAAAAAACAAAGATAGCCATAATGCATCTTAAGCATGCATTATCGAAAGCATGCCCAAAAATTTGATACTTTTTTGTGAAATTTGGGTGTTGACCCCTAGTTTCTTTGGCACGTCCTTAAGGTCACATTACCCGATTTTCAGCCCTCAAATTAAGCAGGAAAACTGGCTTACATATTGCTCTATGAAAATACAAAATTATTTATGCGACAAATAAGGATTTTAATTTTTAGAATTGTTTATGTCCCAATATCCCCTACTTTTTGTGGACAGTATATATACCACTCCTGGGTATTGGTGAGTGGTATTTTAAATGTGTTTAATTCATATTAAACTTCAATCAATTATTCATATGACAGTTGAATTAAATGTTTTACTGTTATAAATGCAAACAAAAATGCCCCCATGAAAGAAGCAAGGGGTGCAAAATTAACTTTTCCAAAGTGCATCACTTTTGGATGTGTTACTTTAGGTTTGCGATTGGACATTTTTTAATTTTAACGAACCAGCTATAAGGTAGGCTATTGAATTGTTGTTTAAAGTTCAAATCAGCCCGGATCGCACTTCGAGTAAAACAAAATAGAGTTGTGTTTTTAGGTACATACCCCCTTTTGTGAACTTGCTTTCAGTGGAAATTCCCATAAGAAATTGTTTGCCGTTTTTCTTCCAAACCGATGGGAATTTTTATCAGATTATCTTGTCACATACTCAAGGCAGAAGTCCCAACAAATCGCTGATAAAAAAAATCAAAATGTCATCTGAGATAAAACTTTTAGCAGGGACTAAAGTTTAATATTGTTTTTAATTCAAAGGGAGATAATTTTAAAGTGAACCAACTTTAAGATGCTACCAAAAACAATCTATACGTCAGAGAAATAATGTCTTGCAGTATTTTTAATGGGCAATTGATGTCCCTTAAACTAGCGTGTTCAAATCCTAGGTTTACTTTGGAATATGTTAGGAAATGCTGATTTTGTGTTTTTAATGAAAACACAGATAACTCGAAAGAAGATTAATTTACCTAAGTTGTTTTTTCTAAATTAGGTTTAGGGCGGGTACCAGCTACTCATTGCAATATTTAATTTGATTAAATCAAAAACAGTAAAGATATATTCAGTAGTTCAAAGTGTAAAGTTACTTTTGGCTTTAAGTATATTTTCACAGACAAATAATACAAAATGTTTTGGTAATATAACCTGACACCACAAGATGCATGTATAAACAATGGACTATCCCAAGTTTATTGTATCAAACCAGAAGGAAGAATCCATTTGTATACAAAGGGTTAAGTATGATATAGCGAAATCTCATGACTTTCTGGTTTTATTTTTCAGCCAAGGTATCATCAAGGCCTGGTTGCACTGGACGATGTGATGGCTATGTCCTTGAGGGGAAAGAACTCGAGTTTTACATCAGAAAAATGAAAACAAAGAAAGGAAAATAGACTGCTTCTATAAATTAATAGGTGGAATAAAAGAAAAAAACACTTAATTTGTCTTGATTTATCAAATTACCCTTTGTAGAAAACAGGTACTTTGGCAAACAGTGAAGACCCAGATGAAATGCCATAAAATGCATCATTTCAACGAGGTCTGCACTGTTTGCTCTAGACAAAATGGATCTTCAGAGAAAGAAATACAATAGTTTTTGGAAATTATAACTGGTGACCCCTCAATATACAATGGACCATCCTTACTGTATTGTATGTAGCTTTATGGGAAATTCCATTGGTCTGAAAAGGCTGAGGGGCGTACCTTAAAAAATGTTGGTTTGCCATGCTCCTACCTACCCACCCAAAACTGAGATTTTTTTAATTTTATTTTTCTCTAATTTTGTTAACAAACCCTTTAAAATCATTAAAAGCTGTATTGTAATTGAAGAAAGGTTACAGAATCTTTTATTATATGCATTCTTACCTTATATACAGCATATGTAGACCTAAAAGTGATGGTAAGAGGTCATAAAATTATGCTGAATTTCTAAAGAAAAAAAAACCTACCCAAACTGAAACTGATGGGTAGGAGCAAGGCCTACACATGTATTTTAAGGGTGGTCTGCTGTATCAAGGGGTCACAATGTCACTGTAGTCATTCCACTACGGCATTTTGGGTCTCGTCACCCACTCCGGTGTTATAGTAAAATTACCTTCAAATAAAGGCTGACAAAAATGAGAACTTTCTAATATGATTGCTTCGAGATTGCATCGTCTAGTTAACAACCTCTGTGTTGTTTTGCCAAAACGGAGATAAAACAGATTTTCGATGTATTTTTTAAAGTTATATTTTAAAAAAAATGTCAATTACGGTTTAGTCATAATTATACGGTTTCGTCATTGATTAATTGTCCACGATGACGAAACCCGTAATTAGTTATTTCATGCCTAGACATCAAACGTTAAAGTTTTCATATAATTTTAAAGCTATAAGATACAATGTGAATTTGATGAACAAAAATTAATCGGAACCCAAGCATTTTGGGACGTTTATCTGTGATTAAATGAAGAAATTGAACATGATCAGAAAGTTTCCTTAACACCGTAATAAGTGACGAGACCCAAATTGCCGTAGTGGTTTGACTACAGTGAATGTATTCAAACAGAAAATATATAAAAATAGAAGAAAAAAATCTAGTCCTTGCAAGATCATTATTCTGACAAACTTATGTCTTCCGACATCTGAATTCTGTATAAATGGACCTGTAAGATTAACTCTGCCCCCTGGGAAAGTATTCATGCATTTTTGATGTCTGCTGATTTTTTTCCAAAATCAACTTTTTAGGAAAATTCTTTCAGGAATACCATCTGAGTGTCTAACAGATTGGATCCAGATCAGGCTCAACATTTTATCGGGCCTGATCTGGTTCCAATCTGTTTGCAAAGATTATCAGCAGACGATAATAGGAGGCCAAGAGTTAACATAACACCAGTCTTAGTGAACAGATTTTGCTTCTTGCTGGCCTCAGCATGAAGAGCTCAGTGAGCTTTTGGGATCGAGCCGGTGACCAGCGTAAGCTACATCATGAAATGTGCATAGGGCGAAGTTTGAATCAGTCTGCCCATCCATGCAATCGGATCAGTCTTGAGTTTTCCTCCTAAAGAAACGCTGGACCCTTGGCTAACCTAAGAGTGCCCATCAAAAACTGGTCTGCAGATAAGGATTTGAAGGTTGGTCCGAGTCTTAGGTGGGTGCACATGCCAACTTGTACCTTTGTGGGAGCGCAGTGGCTCAGTGGTAGAGTGCTTGACTCGAGACCGAAGGGCCGCGGGTTCGAGCCTCACCGGCGTCACTGCGTTGTGGTCCTTGAGCAAGACACATTTATCCTAGCTTAGTACTGGTTCAACCCAGGAAGACCGTCCCGCATAACTGAAAGATTGTTGAGTGGACGTAAAGAATCAAATCAAACAAACAAACAAACAAGTACCTTTTGCTAGACACCAGCTCAATGTCGGTCATCAGCAAGAAGTTTAGCGATATGGCGTATATTTTCCCTAGTTGACATTATTACAAACACCAAATTTTCAAATTGTCCTAATGTTTTTAAAATTGGTGTAGTTCAGCAGTAAACTATGCATAGTAATCAACAAAATACGTTTCAAAGCGATTCACCATTTACAATACCGTGAAAATGTGCACTTTCTACTCGCACCCCTCATTTTACGTCTTGGTACTGGGTGCCGTTTAGACCAGACTGAGTAAATGTTTGATAATTTTTTAATGCAACACAAAATTCTGACAAATGATTAAATTGAATCCAAAAGTTGAAACATAATGATAGAAAATATCATTCAAAATTCTTGTAATTCTAATGTCAACGCATCCACGCGTGGCTACAGCGAACGTCTAGGCACCCCCAAAATTTGACATAACAGGTGATTCTAAAAGACTGAATTTTCACATCATTAGCTCACCTGAGCCGAAGGCTCATGGGTGAGCTTATAGTATACCAGTCACTCCGGTGTCCGTCCGTCAACATTTTCAAACATCTCCTCTGAAACCACGAAGCCAATTAAACTCAAATTTCATATGGAGACTCCTTAGGATGCTGGAACGAAAGTTTGTTCAAATTGTCCTGGTCACATCACCAAGATGGCCGCCACGCCCATATATAGTAAATACCCTTTAAAAATCTTCTCCAGAACCAGAAAGCCGATGACCTTGGGACTTGGAACATAGCATATGGGGTGTTGGACCTACCAAGTTTGTTTAAATAATGATCCTAGGTTGACCTTGACCTACTAAACATCAAGGTCAAATTTGCTTCCTAATGCATTTAAATTGGATTTTTTTGGAAGTTATTTTTTGAATACTGTTAGAGCCAAAGTGATTATTCTTACTTGATATGTTAAAACTAATGAGACAATGGCTATGAATAAGTTTCAAAGGTTAAGGTTGACCTTTGCTCTTTCAGCCAAGGTCGCTCATATTGTGGTCTTATCAATATATTAAAACAGTTTTCTCACAAACCATTGACCCAATTGAACGCAAATGTCATGTGAAGACTCCTTATGATAAGTTAGCCAAAATTTATACAAAATGTTTTAGTCACATGACAAAGATGGCCGCCACGCCCATATATGGTAAAACCCCTCTAAAAATCTTCTCCAGAACCAGAAGGCCAGTGACCTTGAGACTTGGTATGTAGCATTGGGGATGTGGGGCCTACCAAGTTTGTTCAAATGATGATCCTAGGTTGATCTTGACTTACTTAACATCAAGAATAGTGAGTATGATCAGGAAATATCACAAACCGCAGACAACCCCGTGGCACCTCGAGGAAGAGCAGCTCAACCATCACGAGACACCAGGAAGACAAATTAAGCAAAGCAACCAGCTCTCTCTTCCCCATCAAGATGATTGCAATACTAGAATGGACATAAAGTAACGTACAACAAAACATAGAACAATTACAGACGCCCAAAATGGGAGCAACAATAAACAAAGTCAACAACAACAGAACCACCGCCTTAGAACGGACAGCAGCCTAAGCCACCGGGCGGCTTAAATGCATTTTACTGGTACCAAATCTTCGCCCTAGATTCTGCTGTTGTTGAAGTACAAGAAATGTTCAGCTCCCAAGGTCAAGTTTGCTTCCTAATGCATTTGAATGGGAATTTTTTTGAAAAGTTGATTTTTTGAATACTGTGGAAGCCAAAGTCGTTATTCTCACTTTATGTTCAATCTAGTGTCTATAAATAAGTTTCAAATGTCAAGGTTGACCTTTCAGCCAAGGTCGCTCATATTGAAGTCCCATCAACATATTAAAACATAGTTTTCTCCGAAACCACTTGGCCAATTGAAACAAAATTTCATATGACAACTCCTTATGATTGGTTAGCCAAAACTTATACAAATTGTTGTGGTCACATTACTAGGATGGCCACCACGCCCATATATGGTAAAAACTCTTTAAATCTCTGCTTTGGAACCAAGAGGCCATTGGCTTTGGGACGTGGTATGTAGCATTCGGGATGTGGGCCCTACCAGGTTTGCACAAAAATGATGAATCTAGGTTGACCTTGACCTACTTGATGGCATGGTCAAATTTGATTCCTAATTTTTCTATAACTGTTAAAGCCGAATCCATAATAGTTAAACCTATTGAGACAATGGTTTTATACATTTATCCTAGCTTAGTACTGGTTAAACCCAGGAAGAAACGTCCCGCATAACTGAAAGATTGTTGAGTGGACGTAAAGAATCAAATCAAACAAAAAACAAAAACAACGGTTTTATGTTAAGTACCAAATGTCAAGCTGACCTGTGACCTTTTATCCAAGGCCACTCATTTGGACTGCCACACACCTATCTTAACATCTTTTTCCAGAAATCACTGGTCTGTTTGATGGATT
This sequence comes from Loripinus fragilis, assembly GCA_964019695.1. Classification (NCBI taxonomy): domain Eukaryota; kingdom Metazoa; phylum Mollusca; class Bivalvia; order Lucinida; family Lucinidae; genus Loripinus; species Loripinus fragilis. Next base: position 11,984,939 of record OZ026528.1, read on the forward strand.
ATTTATAAGATTTTTTAGGTCACTTGACCAAAATGACTGCAACCCCCATATATGGTAAATCAAAATTTGTTCCGTTATAAGCTGTAGTTGACCTCGACCTATTTTAACATTATTAAGGAGATCAGGTGAACGCCTCGGGAACTTCAGGTCCTCTAGTTTCATTTGAAATTAATAGGATTAGAAAGTTTTAAAATTACGCTTGCTGCTTTTTGTAGAAATATTCCCCTGCACTGCAGTAAAAGCAAATATAAACGAACAAAGACAAACTTTGAAAAGCAAAGACAGTCTGTGTTTTCAAGCTAGATTTTAAACATAAGGCAAATCAAAATATGTTCCCCTCTCCTCATAACATACAATAGTATATATTGGGCAGAATAGATATCATTTACAATCCCATTTGCAATGATATCATGTTTAACAACGCGTTAAAATCTTAAAGGAAAACGGCTTCCCATACAAATGTCGCTTATACGGCAATTCGCAACGAACTGCTATACAGTGGTTTTGTATTACTGAATGTTCAAATATTCTTTGTGCAAAAAATCAGCTTTGCTACTTTCTGTGTAAGCATCGATGACTTTTTAGCTCACCTGAGCCGAAGGCTCCGAGGTGAGCTATTAGTATACCAGTGACTCCGTCGTCCGTCCGTCCGTCAACATTTTCAAACATCTTCTCCTCTGAAACCACTGGGTCAAATGAACTCATCTTTCATATGGAGACTCTTTAGGATGGGGGAACAAAAGTTTGTTCAAATGTTCCTGGTCACATGACCAAGATGGCCGCCATGCCCATATATGGTAAAAACCCTTTAAAAATCTTCTTCTCCAGAACCAGAAGGTCGATGACCTTGGGACTTGGTATGTAGCATCGGGGATGTGGGGCCTACCAAGTTTGTTCAAATAATGATCCTAGGTTGACCTTGACCTATTTAACGTCAAGGTCAAATTTGCTTCCTAATAAATTTAAATGAGAATTTTTTTTTGAAAAGTTGATTTTTTGAATACTGTTGAAGCCAAAGTGATTATTCTTACTTGATATGTTAAAACTAATGGCTATAAATAAGTTTCAAAGGTCAAGGTTGACCTTTTCACTTTCAGCCAAGGTCGCTCATATTGTGGTCACACCAATATATTAAAACATAGTTTTCTCACAAACCATTGGCCCAATTGAGCTCAAATTTCATGTGAAGACTCCTTATGATAAGTCAGCCAAAATTTTTTCAAAATATTTTGGTCACATGACAAAGATGGCTGCCACGCCCATATATGGTAAAAACCTTTTAAAAATCTTCTGCAGAACCAGAAGGCCAGTGACTTTGAAACTTGGTATGTAGTATTGGGGATGTATGGCCTACCAAGTTTGTTCAAATGATGATCCTAGGGTGACCTTGACCTACTTAACGTCAAGGTGAAGTTTGTTTCCTAATGCATTTAATTGGGAAATTTTTTGAAAAGTTGATTTTTTGGATACTGTGGAAGCCAAAGTCATTATTCTCACTTGTTAGGTTCAATCTAGTGTCTATAATAAGTTTCAAAGGTCAAGGTTGGTCTTTGACCTTTCAGCCAAGGTCGCTTATATTGGAGTCTCATCAACATATTAAAACATAGTTTTCTCAGACAATTCTTGGCCAATTGAAACCAAATTTCGTATCACAACTCCTTATGATTGGTTAGCCAAAACTTATACAAATTGTTATGGTCACATGACTAACATGGCCACCATGCCCATATATGGTCAAAACTCTTTAAATCTCTTCTTCTCTGGAACCAAAAGGCCATTGACTTTGGGACTTAATATGGAGGAGCGGGGATGTGGGCCCTACCAGGTTAGCAAAAATGATGAATCTAGGTTGACCTTGACCTACTTTATGGCAAGGTCAAATTTGATTCCTAATGCATTTATATGGAGAAAATCCTCAAATGCTCATTTTCGATAACTGAGCCGAATTCATAATAGTTAAACCTATTGACACAATGGTTTATTAAGTAACAAATGTCAAGCTGACCTGTGACCTTTTATCCAAGGCCACTCATTTGGACTGCCACATACCTATCTAAACATCTTTTTCTCAGAAATCACTGGGCTGTTTGATGGATTATTCATTAGATTGTTTGGGTCACTTGACCAAAATTTATATGGTAAAAACAAAATTATAAGCTGTAGTTGACCTTGACCTATTTTAACATTATTAAGGAGATCAGGTGAGCGCCTCAGGACCTTCAGGTCCTCTTGTTTACGAGATACGCTGGTCTGGGCTACAGCCTATTTGTAATGCTGCAAAGAGGCTGATAAAACTCAAAAGATGATGCAGAAAATCTCAAAATCCTGCTTCCTAGCAGCCCTGTTTTTTGATGGATCAGATTTGTTCTAGCTATTATTGTTGAATGTCACCAAGGGTATATTTCTATTCACTGATGAGTCCAGATTCTGTCAGACATCAGTTGGTGTGGAGAATACTCAAAGAGAGATTTGATGAATTGAATGTGGCAGAACATAACCGTTATGGCAAGTGCTCAGTCATGGTTTGGGCAGGCATTAGCGTCAATGGAAGAACTGACTTGTATGTTATTGAAAATGTAACATTGGCGGCATTGCAATGAGATTCTCAATCAGTTTGTGAGGCCATATGCGGGTGCTATCGTTCCAGAATTTATCAGAATTTATCTTAAAATTAATGAATAAATCATGGGAAACAGGCGAACTCCCCACCACCTGGAAGGAGAGTACAATTACTCCCCTACTCAAACCCAATAAAGACCCACAAGAACCGATTTCACTTACATCGGCCATATCAGGGGTGACAACCTACGTCATAGCATTGATCTCGTAAACACGTAGAACGGCGCCATTTTTGTTTTGCAAGGTAAGATTTTCCCTTCGTAAGACTATACAAATCAGTATCTGTGAAAACTAAGCAGTGCATGCGGTGCCTACCATCATTCTTGAACAGAATATATAAAGGTCACACCCAGAAATGCCCTTGCCTTTGTAATCATTCGCCCACAAATATCGAAGCGGAAGACGCAAGGATGATTTTAGCAGAGATGTAGTATACACATTTATAAAAATGACATATTTTACAGCTCATATCACCATTCTTACTAATATTTGTGTGATTGTAGTTACCAGTTCTCCTTGACTATCATTCATAACCATTATTTGCTGATGGAAAATCAAAGGAACATTCAAAGTGCCAATTTTGATCTCGTAAACACTTATTTTGGCATAGATGTCGTACACACTTATGACGGTAACGATGTGACTGCGTAGATGTCGTATACATTTTCAGCCCAAAAGGACGTGTATGTTCACGACAAAACGGAGAAATGATATTCTAGTCCCAGTCATGAATATTAGTTCATTTTTCGATGCTTAACTCACTCGCTAGAGAGCCTATCTATCTTGTGGTACTACTTACGCCCTCGTGACTTTTTTTGCAGGCACCAAACGTCAGGGTTATGAAAAAGAATAAAAGATGAATGAATTGTAGTGAGTCTGGGTAAAGATGAAAGGCCAAAATTGTCTTGAAAATCTAAGGACTAGGGGCAACTGCAACATTGGTTTGGAGGACATTCGACTGGACAATTGCCAGTGGAAAGAAGGAGTTATTATAGTATGTCTTGCTAGTATGAATTTGACAGAATGTCATACAATGGCAATACCCTGAGATCCTATGTGTGGGCTACATATAGTCGGAAAGGAGCACAGCCACCAGGCCATTTACAAATTTATAGAAGAGGCAGAGGCATGCCACAGATCGTCTCCCTTCAAGGGTCTGCCAGTTCAACTAAGACTGCAATGAAGTGACACTGTTTGTCCTGGTGTAATCACTTAAGGTCCACCAGGCTGCACGTCTTTGGACCATTTTAACGTTATGGGTTCTATCTTTGGTATGGAGGTCTCACACTGCTGAAGCCTACTCCAGTTGGGAATGAACTAGGGATTGATAAGCCATTTCTTGAATTTGAGGGGACTTAATTTATAAATCTGAGTGACTGTGGTTCTGTCCACATTAGCTTTCCAACTGAGTTTGCTGGAGATATCCACCTCAAAGTATCTGGTGCTGCTGACAGCCTCCAGCACCTGTGCATACAGTATATACTGCCCTTGTGGAGGTCACCTTCATAACCTGGCACTTGGAGTGGTTAAACTCCATATGAGCCGTGAAATGAGATTTCCAAAAATGTGGTATTTGCGACCAGCAAAGGCTCAGATCAGCCTGCGCATACGTGCAGTCTGATCAGAGCATTTGCTTCACGCTTGAATATTCTATGACTGTTAAGCTACTGACTGAGCATCATTTTGAGTTTCTATGTTAAACAGGAGGCTGCACAGGCGCGTCTGAGTCTACACTTGTCAAAATGCCACATTGATGGAAATCACGTGTAGCGGCTCATATCCCATCTAGCCTCCTATGTCTGCAGTCTGTCAAGGTACCTCTGTAGTTTGTCACTGTCCTCGAACAGCGCAGTCATCGCGTGATGGTTGCGGTTCAATAGGGCACTTAATAATGAACAGATATTACCCTTTTAACCGCCAGGTACACTATTTTGTGCACTCGTCGCCAACAGGCGATGACTGCCCTGTTCGAGTACTGTGCTCTCTAGTCAGACTCATATCAATTTTGATTAAAAATGTAAGGAAAAAGTAATTGATTGGTATACACGTACAAATTGTATCCTCACCCAAAGGGGGGGGGGGAACTCTCATTTTCCCTTCATATGTAGGCTCGAGCCCAGCATCTATCGTTCACCCAAAAAAATACCAGAAATTTAAAGCACCCCAAAAAATATTTGAAATTTTACCAACCTCCAAAAATACCACCCATTCAGTATGTGGACTTTAAGAAAAGACCCTAAAATGCATAGAAATTACCCCTAAATATAGTCCAATTTTGTGATGACCCCCAAAAATATCCACAAAATCTTTATGCCCCCAAAAATATTTGATTTTTCTGAATACCCCCCAAAAATAATGACATTCAAATAGACAAAACAAAGATCTTTATGAAAAATGGTAGCTAAGTGAAGGTCAAATGTATTGCAGAATTTGGCATTTATTAATTGTGTATATTTGGTTATAGCATTGAAGATGCTATTATGTCACTGGCACTGTGTTGCCACTGTGTTCAAATTAAGTGCCCTTGATTATCAGAAGGTCCACTGTTTAATTTATGACTTTTGCTTGCTGGCCCAAAGAATCCAATTTGGTCTATTCTATACTCAGCATGAAGTCATACAATGCGTAAAGATATCTGTGTTTGTCCTAAACCAAGCTCTGCTATGTCAGACTTATTTTTTATTTGGTTCGTATGGGCGTTTTTTGTGCAAGCAGCTTAAAAGTGTACTAATTGACCCACTCAGTTTGAGCACTGTATTTTGCTTTGGCATCGTGTCTAATTTAATAGGACCTTTATTCCTCTGATTAAATAGGACCTCTATTCCTTTGATGCATTTTATATTTTGTCTCCAGTAACTCAATTTTGGTTTGACGTAAAGGTGTAAAGTGTTGATATTTGTGAGTATTACTGCTCCGTCTCTGCACGCCCTTGTCAGTTTAAGGAATGTCCTGGTATAGGTCTATGTACTCCCTTTTCATGTATATTGTATGATACCTTGGCATTGGCTTGGGCATACGTATGTACTCTGGCCAAACTACCTACAATGAGAAAATAGTCCTAACACATACACCCATGATGAAACTAAGTAAGTGAGAATGCAGAGATCAGGAATCAATACAATCAAGCACCACACCTGACCCAGGACACCACATGGGAAACTGACAAAAACACAAGAGAACTTCACATACAAGCGAGCCAAGAGGCCAGTCCTTCCCTGCTGGTGACCTTAAGGCTGCAATGAAAACACAAAATATAAATAGCCAAACATGATCCACAAAGGAAGCACTGCCTTGGAAGGGTCAGTAAAACCATTTTTACTGGAAGGCTCAGACTTTTTTCACGGTACTAACCCATAACCTCACTTAGCCTCTTATCTATTTGCAAAAATAAATCAGTGTTGTCAACATGCATGTACTTTTTACAGTCAACATGCACGTCCTTTTGAGCTGAAAATGTATACGACATCTACGCAGTCACATCGTTCCCGTCATAAGTGTGTACGACATCTATGCCAAAATAAGTGTTTACGAGATCAAAATTGGCACTTTGAATGTTACTTTGATTTTCCATCAGCAAATAATGGTTATGAATGATAGTCAAGGAGAACTGGTAACTACAATCACACAAATATTGGTAAGAATGGTGATTTAAGCTGTAAAATATGTCATTTTTATAAATGTGTATACTACATCTCTGCTAAAATCACCCTTGTGTCTTCCGCTTCGATATTTGTGGGCGAATGATTACAAAGGCAAGGGCATTTCTGGGTGTGACCTTTATATATTCTGTTCAAGAATGATGGTAGGCACCGCATGCACTGCTTAGTTTTCACAGATACTGATTTGTATAGTCTTACGAAGGGAAAATCTTACCTTGCAAAACAAAAATGGCGCCGTTCTACGTGTTTACGAGATCAATGTTATGACGTACGTTGTCACCCCTGCATATGTAAGACCATGGAAACGATGGTCAATAACCGATTACTTAAAAAATTAGATCCTAAATTGGCGGATACCCAGTCTGGCTTCCGAAAGGGCAGGTCAACACTTGACCAATTGGTCAGACTGGTGAACGTCATCCGCACATCTAGGTTACAGAAACGAAAAGTTTTAGCCGTATTCTTGGATTTAGAAAAAGCCTTAGATCTCATGTGGAGATCAGGAGTCATACTTAAACTAACAGAATACGGCATAAAAGGTCGAACACTAAAATGGATAAGGGATTTTCTAACTGATAGGAAAATTCGTGTAAAAATCGATAACGAATGCGCGGACTTCCAGGAGCAGGAGAATGGGTCGCCCCAGGGCGCAGTACTGAGCCCGCCGCTATTTAACGTAATAGGAGATTCGCTTAAGCAAAAACTACACAATCTGCTAATCAGATACGGGGTAGATCTATCGCAATTTGCAGACGATAGCGCGGTTTGGAAATCAGGAAAAAACGTCGATGAAATAATCAGAATAATACAAATAATCTTAGAAGCAATTGAGGAATGGGCCATAGAATGGGGTTTCCTGATTTCCCCAGGAAAGACCCAAGTAATACTATTCAATTCCTTTAGGATCGACCCAAAATCACTCAAAAAACTCAAACTCAATGGCAGAGAGCTTGAGTACAGTAAAGCGGCCACCTTCCTGAGTATGACGTTTGACCACCTATTAACCTGGAAGGGGCACTTTGACAAACTGATTAGCAGATGCAATAATGACTTAAATCTTATAAGGATGGTCTCGGGAACATCCTTTGGCGTAGATGAGAAAACCGTACTTATGATTTATATGAGTCTCATTAGGAGCAAGTTGGATTATAGGTGCCAGGCATACATGTCAGCCTCACCCACCCAACTGGCCAGCTTTGATAAAATCCAAAATAACGCGTTAAGAATCGCTACAGGAGCCTACAAATCAACATCGGTACAAGCAATGGAAGTTGAAATGAATGCAATATAATGCCGCTCAGCCTAAGGAGAGAAGAATTTGCCCTGAAATATTGGGCAAGATCCTCTCCTCTGGGCGATAAACTACCTGTAAACAGTCTGGTCCAGGATTTTGTAATCTACGAGACCAAACGATACATTTTAAGAAATAATATTCCATATGCAATAACCGTACAAGATCTTATTAAAGAATACAATTTAGGACCATAGAAATTGAATCCCCAATACAATACGACACTTCCGGTATACGAAGCATACAACCGCGCAGTGAACTATCAAAAGTCATTAAAAAAAGGTAGCACTAGCGACAGTAACGCAAACAAGTTAGGCAATAAATTCATAGAGAGGCGCTACGGTGCCACCCTAAAAATTTACACGGACGGTAGTAAGGACCCGTCGCAGCCCTACACCGGTTGTGCAATGGTGGTTCCCGAGCTGGGCTTGAGTTACGGTTTTAAATTAAATCAACACCTTACAGTATATGCGACACAGAGTTAATCGCTATACTTTAAGGCATTATAATGGATCAAAAATAACAAACCTGACCACGTGGTCATACAGACTCACTAAGCTCCATTCAGAGCATAGACTCGGGCAAGAGTAGGACTAGACCGGATCTTCTGGCACAAGTCCTAATTGAAATATCAGACATCATTCAACTAGGCATAATATTACATATTGATTGGTGTCCATCACACTGTAACATTATAGGAAACGAACTCGCTGACATTGACGCGAAACAAGCAACTAAATCGGGTCCTGCACTTCAAATAAAACCTTATACTCAAGAAATTTACTCAGTAATTAAAGCAGGGGTACGCGCCAAATGGGAAAAACAATGGAAAAAATTATCAAGGCTTCAGATATATGCTTGACCCAGGATTATCTACTAAACTTATACAATATAGCGACGTGCGCAGGCTCGACATAGCATACAGCAGACTACGGTTAGGTAGAAATAGTTTAAAATATAATTATCTTTATCATAGTGGAGCAGATCCGAGCTGTCCATATTGCGAAAATGAATTGGAAACCACAGGGCATTTCTTATTGGAATGGCCTGAACACGAGTTCGCGAGAATCAAATTAAGAATGAGCATCAAACAGGTTACAACGCGATACTTTAGTATAAATTTATTATTAAATCCACCAGCAGATGTAGCAGAAGGCGTAAGGAAGGCCCTGTTCGCCTACCTAAAAGATACGGGCTATGACCTTAAAATCTAATAGGAAGGCCAACGGACAGTGAATCGCCAAATAAACAGAGACAGTGATTGCAGATTAAACCTAGATGGGATGGGCAATGTTCCTTAAGCAAGGAATCATGCAGGCCATTCCCCAACAACTATCACAAGTCCTAATAAAGATTTGTGGTATATTAAGCATCCATACACCCACTTACAAACACTACACGCGGCCGGAGAAAAGGTGTGCATCCCGCCTAAGCTCTCGTGAGCCCAGGCCTAGAGCCCAATCGATCATTGGTCCTCCAATGACGTATGTCACGAGTTGCGTGCTATGTGCCTATCATATGCCAGACTTAGGTGAAACTGGAGAATCGCCTTAGTATCCATATGACCGCAATAACACACATACACTACACTCACCCATTGGTTTGTCAGTAGGACGTATATCCGACATTGGAAGCTTATAAAACCTCCAATGGACACAACTGGATCAACCTGTCTAACCACAAACACACAAAAATCATACACTAGGTCAAACATAAACTCTACATATGGTTAGGGATAGGGTGTGCCTCCCGCCTAAGCTCTCGTGAGCCCAGCCCTAGAGCCCAATCGATCATTGCCTACAATGACGTATGTCACGAGTTGCGTGCTATGTGCCAAGCATATGCCAGTCTTAGGTTGACCTGGAGAATCGCCCAACTCCTTTTAACCACAAACACACGCATACACAGGTTGGGCAGGGGGGAGTGCATCCGACCTAGGAAGTCTCACTGAGCGATAGGGCAGAGATAAAAGTTGAGATAAAAGACCCTAGCCTTGAGACATGCCGAAAGGGTGATACTGGATAATCTCCTTACTGCTTAACCGCAAAAACACAAAACTGTCTTACACTTAGGGCAAACAACACATCAAAAAATAAAACATATAACATTTAATTTATTTCATTAACAATCGTCAAAATGACAAGGCGAATACCTACCTCACCCCCAGCCAGACTTCATTCAATTGACCACTGAACATCCCCCCTCCGCCAATATAAATCGATTTAATTTTGACAAACGGCTTGGGCACCGAGCAGGCCCATCGTATGATGGACCTGTTCGGTGCAGAAGACGTTCATATACAAAATAAACAAAAACAACCCTGTAGGACCACTGAAATAGAACAATTAAGAAAACAACGTGCACGAACTTACCAAAAAGCGAAAAACAGAGAGATTTCAAAGCAAACAATTTCTAAATTGCAATTACATAAGAACCTGGCGCCACCTGGCGGTCAGTGGCAGAGACCACAGGGTGGCGCGAGATGCCTATTATCAACCTACCCACATTCCGACTGCATGTGGAAATTAGTAGCCTGAGTTCCAGTCTGATCATTTTTTCTTCTTTTTGATTTTTCCGTTCCTTGGTCAAAAATGACAATATTAATCGAAATTAATAACGGACAACCGATACCTTTGATGTGGTTTACTTTTATTCTCTTATTTTTTTAGGATATTAGCATAAGAAAATTATTGCCAAAATATTGACGACTGGACCCAGGCTAGGAAATTAGGTCTGCACACTGTTATATACATGTATTAATCAAATATATATTTCAGCATTGACAATATGTACATGTAAAATATACTTTGTAAAATTAATAATGATTGAATACTGGGTAACTAAAACACACTAGAACCGACTAAGTGAGATCACATTCACATTAATTTGGATCTGGTGTCTTTTTTGTATCAACAAAAAAAGGAAGATAAACATGATGCAAAAAGCAAAAAATCAAAATTGACCAAAATTATTTAAGTCAAGTGACTTGGGAGCATTGGAAGAAGCTCCCAAAAGGAGCAACTAAAACGAATTTAATTAACCCATTAGGCACTTGGCTGGACAAGTCAAATAACTTTTAAAAACTAAATTCTAGATGCTAATAAAATAATCCACAAGCACCTAGATTAATATTTACGTTATGAAAACCACGTGACGTACGTTACACTAGTAACATAAATTACAAAACAGTCGTAAATTCGCGTTCGCGAACTACTACCGCGCATGAAAGCGTTATTTTACATGTACATGATATTTGAAATTAATCAAATTTCTCTTTCAGCAGTAGTTTAGCGCGATCCCACACCCTATACCCCTCCCCAATTTAGAAATAAGCCCAAATTGGCAAATCGCGGGTTCGAGCATAATTTACCGTATTACCCCTTAAATAACAAATTGTCCAGGTTATGGCCTTACCCGGCCACCACATACACACATGCCCAACCCACAACCACCAAACCATAGCGCGTATTAGAGCAACTTAAGGGCAGACCTTTCTTGGATATTTGGAATTGGTAAACTGGTTAACTCAAAATCTCTTCAGGGCATACAACTGCATCTGAGCCGGTCTTTCTGTTGGTGTGTCAGTCGATGTGACGGCACAGCTGCAATATCAACGATGGATGGATTGTGGACCAACAGGATAGGATTCAACGGATAGGATGGATGCTCAACACAGATGAAGATTGGAAATTTGTAAATGGCGCGACGCGTTTGTCATGCTTAACTACTAACTTGGGACGGGAGAGGTTAATAAATATCTCTTCCGCTTCTCGCAGACCTGCAAAACTCACCACCAGAATACTAATAACTAACCATTAACCACTAAAACACGAACAACTAAACCCTCAACCTTCCCACAACTTGCTCTGTATGTGACGACCATGCTTTTGCATGCCCCGCCAAATTAAGGTTAATATACAATAACGGTTTCACACGAGAAACCCGAAAGGTATATTATTCCTCGGAAGCCTCAAGCAAAATTTCAAGATAGGATGCTGGGAAAACTCAGAACACACACACACACATGTTCTGAGTCTTACCACACTCGAGCGGCGCCCTTCCCCCTAGGAATAAGCCCCGTATCCCCTGCTTAAAACCCCTTAACAATAGGTCATCTAATGACGAATGGCCATCTTTTGGATATGGAGTTAAAAATTTTAAGGAGCAAACACACGCTTAGGGATGTCAGTTACAACGCAAGGTGGTTCTGGACGACAATTCGTTACGGGCCTATGACGACTGCTTACCTGTGCTGGACGACAAGTAACGGGTTTTAGATGACAGATTTAGGGTTTTGGACGACAGTGGAGAGGGGCAACGCACACAGACGTCGTAGAAAATGATAATATAGTGTGTTTGGCTATTTTAAATAATTCCTGTCATATTAGTGTTTGTAGGTTTGACATTAGAAGTACAAACATCATAGATATTTGTTGTTAAATTGTAAAACTCTGGTCTGGAAAAGAAACTTCAGAAATGTTTAATTTGTGATTAACTACTTGCGTTCTCGTCATGAAATAAGCATAAATGGTCAGACAATAGATCTCACATGATTTTTCAGTCAATTGTAACATGTCCTTCTTAAAAGAAAACTGAAAACCTCAAAAATTTCATTTTTCTAATGCTACTGGTTAGAGACGACTGTGTAACAGGCAATAGACGACATCAGTTTTTCTGTAACAGATGTGAGACGACACTTTCTTCCTTTCACGAACACTCAAGTAGATGAAAATACTTCTCTGAAGCCTATTCAACTCCTGAAGAAGTAGTTCAGCATTGTGCGACCTCCCTTTGAATGTGCATACCAAGTTAATCAGATGAATTTAAAGGTTAATTCCATATATGGGATTGGTGGCATTTTAGTCTTCTGGTTCCAGAGAATATTTAAAAGGTGTTTTACCTTATTTGAGCATGGCGGCATCTTGGTCAGTCACAAGACCAAGAAGTGGTGAGTATGATCAGGAAATACAATAATCATAAACTCCAGACCAACCCACTACATCATGAGGAAAAGCCACTGAACCTTTACAGTAACAAGATATCCGTAAGACAATAAAAGCAAAGCTACCAGCTCTCTCTTTCTCTTCAAGATGATTGCAAAACTAGGAAGGGCGCAAAATAATGCATACCAAAACAAAGACAAACACAGAACCCCCATAATGAGAAGAACATTAAACAATAGATCAACAACAAGAGAATCACCGCCTCAGAATGGACAGCAGCCTAAGCAACGGGGGTGGGGGCTTAAATGCACTTTAAGATCATTCGATTAAACTATCTTCCCTCCATCCTAAGGAGTCTCCATATGAAATTCGATTGACATTGTGGTTTCAAAGGAGATGTTTGAAAATGTTGACGAACAGACAGACGAATGGAGGCTGGAGTCATTTGTATACTATTAGCTCACCTCGGAGCCTTCAGCTTTGGTACGCTTAAAACGTTCTTTTATTCAACCATGTATGATATGTGACTTACACTTTGTCAGACCTGGAGCTTATTTAGGGCAATTGCGGGTAATACTTCCCACATTAACATCTTTTTAATTGTTTGCATACAGTTTGCTTTATGTATGAACTGTCAATTTATGAAATAAAAAGGATATGTAACTACACTTAATTTTTCATAATCTCACATGGAAGTTTTCAGCATTTTACAAATTTTCTGAAAAAAATTTAAGTCCTTAATATTAAGCTAATATATTTGTAATCGCCATCCAGCTTCCTTATTTTAATTTTTATTATTGCTCATGGCCTCAAGCTTTCTAGAAATGTGAAGATGTATTTGTTTTCCCAAGCCATGTCAAGATACTGCATGATATATTTTGGTTATTCCCCCGTAAAAGGATTTCGATTTTTGGAGTAAATTATATATAAAATATCTGACATAAAAATCTTATTTATTGTTATTATTTCATGGACTATCATTTGACATTAAAGAAAAAAGAAAAAAAAATGGGGTCACCAGACTAATTATATTGGGGAGGCCGAAAGTTATCCCCACCCCCACAAATTTCGAGGATAATTCAATTTAAGGAGTGTAATTTTTGCCATTTTTATAGTTCCATATTTCTTGTATGAAGTAATTTTGCATTACAAGAGGAAAAAAGAAAAAAAAAAGAAAAAAATTGTATTAATGTCCACCCTGGAATCGACCCTGGTCCTCTGGTTCCAAAGTCTGACACGCTAAGCACAAGGCCACAATGTCAAGTCATGTGCGTCTCGAAATAACAGTACATTTACATAATCCGAGTATTGGCCATATTCGTATTCTCATACAGGGTAAATGACATTTCACCCTCGGTCAAAACAGAAGATTCTTTGGTGTAAGATATATTTAATAAATCCATCACTGTCGTCTCCACCTGCTACGCTGTCGACAATAACCTGTAACAAAATATTTGCAGTCGTTACACATCTGTAACATGAAAAAATGACTGCAGTACATTCGTTTTGGTTTTAAAAACGCGTTCGTCTAAAGTAAGCAGATTTATAAGAAAGTTCTTTCTTGGTCCATGTGATTGACAATGCAATGTTTAATCACATCAAGTCATAAAATGTTCAAAGAAAACGAAAGTGAAAGTACTAAATAAGGATATGAGGACATGTGTAGTAGTAAAATACAGTTTCAAGAATAATAATGTATCATATACGCGTTAACTGGATACAGTTGCCATGCTCTATATGATTGACTAAGTTTAGATAAGTGTCACGGACAAATATACAAAGACAGAATAAGATGCTTGCGGTTTATTGTGTCTTAAGTCTCCCGAAAACGATACACATTCAATTGCACAAACATATATTTAGAAATATTTCGTCTGGAACCCGTAACGTACTGTCGTCCAGAACCACCTTGCGTTGTAACAGACATCCCTAAGCGTGAAACAAGTGAGATCTCTCATGGGATCATAAATCACAAAAGAACACCGACTCCTCGCCACCCGCTCCAAAAATTGCAACTGAAATAGAAAAATATAATTAAGGAGGCAAAACTTTATTTCCAAAAGCTTGCCCTAGGGAAAGCTAACTTCGTAGACTGATGTCCGCGTCTTAGTAACACCGCCCGCGAGCACATGTATACAGCTCACCATTAGGGGGAGCGGCAAACTTAAACAAACGATAACAAAACTCCTTGCCCTTCTGGGCGGAATAAAAAACTTACACTTTCAGGAACAGTGGGGGTGACACTGTGCAGACGAATTGTCACGTCAATCCCCACAAGATTGAAACCTGTTTTATAGCATTTCCAAAATTCAAACTAATTAATGCCCCACACCTTTACTTAACGCAGATAGGCGTAGGATAAGGGCAGGATACAGCCCGAATCCCTTTTTTGAAGCCAAAGTGGGTGCATAAAACTGGGTGTGCCGTGTGAGCTATATATGCCTCGTACGCAGGGACCGCGGCACACCGACACAATAACCGAATAATAATATTAATGACAATCATCCCACACAAGACTACAAGAGGATAAGAAACTATATCCAAATGATCCACAAAAGAAGAACCGCCTTCGAACAGTCAGTAAAATATTTTACTGGAGGGCTTAAACCAGTTTCATTGGGCCAGTTTCAGCTGCATTATATATCCCCAACAAAGCTTTTAATTGTGTTTTTATCTATTTTTCTATTGTCTTTTTCTTTTCCTATTTTCTTTTTTTCCTTTTCATTTTTGCTACTATTTCTTTCATTTTCAGTTGTTTTGTCTCTTTTTGACTATTTTATTCATATTAAACATTGTATTTGATTTTAATGGACTTTTTCTATGTTTTAACATCTTTACACAATTTACTACCTTGCCAAATGTTTTGATAATACATGTAAAACATACAATTATGCCAAGTTAAAGACCTCAAGCTTACAAAACTGCATACTTCATAAAAGAAAATTTAATTAAAGAGGTAAAAATTTGAGCAACAATACTGGTACCACTCATTATGACTCTCTCCAGGGGTCATACTGGGCAGATCAAAAGGACAGTCATAAAGAAATGATTATGACTTCCTTACAGGAGCAATAAAGCGGTCCCATGAAGGGATTAGGTATTGATCTTTATCTTAGTGAAAGAAATTGTGTTGTATACAGGTAAGTCCCCTCTTAAGCCCCATTACTTTTGTGAGATACTGAAACTGTCCCTTATCAGCTAATCCTTTACTGATCTCTATTGGACAGTTATATATGTCTGTAAATAAACTGGTCAAAATAAATTAAGCCCCACCAGAAATTTTCCCATAGACTTAATGTTAATACATTCATGTTTATCATAACATTTTACCAAATAAAGATTTTTCCATAACATTTTCAGAGAAGTAGCAGCAATGTTTCCTCTCACCATACGCTAGGTTTCAGATCTATTGATATGTTTTCCATAGAGCTCCAAACATTCCAGTTAATGTCCCGCTTCGTTCCCTATCAATCCTATAGTAAAAATAGCCAAAAGATGGATACTCTTGGAAAATTTAGCACACACCCAAAGAAAATCGGTATTGGCAATTCAAACTTTGTGTAATTACACCCAAGACATTGTTGTCTAACTTCGACGGAATTAGAATTTTCAACTACCATCGATATTTTTTAAATAAACAACTAAACTTTAGGAATTTACCATTATGGCTATGGGAAAAAGTGACATGGGGCTTAACTTATTTTGACGAGTTTATGTTGGAGAGCCAGATATGACTTTTTAGATGTGAACAAGCAACATGTACTTCAAACTATACTTTTGACATTCAGGTATGCAAACTATTAAAGTAAAATAATTTATGTGTGAAAAGTTAATATTGTGCATCCAAATGCGGCTGTGGAAGTTCTGATACTTACTTAACTGTTTATCCCTTGTTTTGATTTTTTAAAGTATAAAATGATGATTTTTAATACACTTTGGTTTTGGAAGAAATTTCAATAAATCCATATATGGATGCATCAGCATGTCGTTCAGGTAATGCCATATTAGTATGCAAGTATGGAAAGTCTAGTTGTCATTGTGATTGTTTTATTATACCAGGTATGGCAAATAAGTCCATGTTGTCTTGTTGCTAGACAACCGCCTATAATTACGAATAAAAATTTCTGACCAGTTTTTAGGAAGGGGATTATAATGTTGTATCTAACAATCATCAATGTTAATGATTTAAGTCTTTCCTTTCAGATTTATAATATAGAAGGTGTTGAAAATAAGCATTCATTATTTTTGTATTTAGATTCGCTTTGAGGACTTTAATGTATCACTTGACTGAAATGAAGCATACTACCATACACTTTTTTACATTTCACACAGTTGACATCACAAAATACATCCTTAACCAAAGTTAATGCTAATTTCAAGAGAATGGAAATAACAAAATTCATAAATAAATTGACCACAAACCTCTATATTTATAGAAATGTGATATTGTACATAATAACAATTTATTGTGATTGTTAAACAGTATATAACAGTAAATACATTGGCATTCTACATTGTAACATTTAATGTAGCCTTTAAAATAGATTAAAGACTACATGTATATAACATTAAATTGATGTATAGTGTGACAGGACAGACAGAAGACCAACAGGTAAGCCACCAACACTGCCTTCCACGTGTATTGATTTTTGAAATCGGTCAACCGATTATAAATGTCAAAATATTCTCAAGCTTTTCGCCCAATAACTATGTAATGAAACACAATGGTGCCATCCTATTCAACTTTATTTACATGTAGGCTATTATCGCATACTTAGCAAAAGTAAGTAATCGTTCAGGATGCACTTATTATTGCGATGTGTTTTTGCATATCTACCCTTCTGGTTCGCTAAAACAATGCATTGAATAAAGCGAATCTATTTTATAGCCTATGTGCTCATATTCAAGGCCATCTTAAAGTGTCCATTCTCATGTGACAATACATTTTGTGCTGTGAAATTGGCACACGGATGTCCCACTACATACGCAAGCATTTTAAACGTGACCTGTCAGTAGGATAAGGAATGATCTCTAAAAATACGTTTTCATGCCTTAGTGCGACGGCAGCCATATTGGATATTAAATCTCACCCAAACAGGCAGCAATGTAATCTTTGGACAGTTATGATGTGTTTGTGTGAAAATAATCAAATTGAGCCGTGGCAGATACAGATGGGAGAAAACGAAACATTACATTCTATCTAGTTACATATGGTACACACCATTACATGCGTAATGCTAAAGCAACAGTTCTTTTAAATAGAAACCAATACTCAAAACTTTTAAAACAAATACATTGTCATTCCTGAATGGTAGTTTGATTTCAATCTGATAACGCGTTGCTGAGATAATAACGTTTGTATTAAACGCATGCATACATATGACGCGCATGGGCTTCCATACTTTATTAGCTCTAGTGGCGTTATGCAATTCCGACAAGCTTGCTATACAGAGGTTTCGTATGCACCATATTAGGGGAGACCGGGGCAAAATGATGCATGGGGCAAAATGAAACAGCGCGATTTTTCAAACGATGATGCCATATTTGACGTTTTTTACTCAAACTGAATGCGCATTTTGAAATCCGCCATATTATAAGAAAGGCTCAGCCAAAACAGAGCAAAGTTAAGCTTTTTATATAAACAATTGACTTTTGAGGCACTTTGAGTAAATTTCGAAGGTATCAGTTATTTTATGAATGTGAAAAATGTGGTAGATTTATACTTTAATTGTATCGTGTAAATTGAACTATATAGATACAGATATGTCTCAAAATAATCAGAACTATTGTGGGGTGTCGTATTTTTGAATTGTTACGAGAACAGTAAACAAGAGGTCACTGGGGCAAAATGATACAGCGTGGTTGGGGCAAAATGATACAGTCTGAAATAATCTAATTTGACTCTGTTTTAAAGCATTTTCAAGATATTTTTATCGAAACTGTCTATTCCTATCACAAGAAAATTAAATGATACTGCTATGTCAGAAAAGTACCATTTTATTTTTCAGAATGTTAATCATTGGGTGGTCAACTGTATCATTTTGCCCCGTGGCAAAACATAAAAGATGAATGGTAACAAATGTGACTCAGAAAATTCAGAAAACTGTTCGTGTTCAACCATATTTCCGTGGCGATATATAGCATTATAAATTGTTTAATTGTGTTTATAGTTATTTCTGAGTTACGTCTTGAATATTTGAATCTGAGATGAGAAAAGTCTTGCTGTTTCATTTTGCCCCGTGTACTGTATCATTTTGCCCCGTGCACGGGGCAAAATGATACAGCTGACCACACATTTTGAATGCTTGATTTCAAGCACTAATGTTTATTTATGCCTGTTTTTCTTTCTCTCAAGTTGTAGCTAATACTTGACAGTGTATTATACATTTGAAAGCAATAAGATATATCCAGTCATAAAAGCAGGAAAAAAATATTTTTGAAAAGTAGATCATTTTGCCCCGGTCTCCCCTAACTTCTTCAAATTTATACTATAACAATCCTTGCTACTTTCCGGGTAACCATTTTTGAATTTTTTCACCTTGGGCCCCAGCCTAAAATTCCTTTGTATTGTGATCAGTCAGTCTTGTGCGATGGCAACAATTTGCTTTAAATGACAACTATACCACTTGGCCTATTTTAATCAAACTTCACAGGAAGGATCCTTAGGTGACCCTCTACAATAATCGCTAAAATAAATTTTAACCTTCAAAAAACATGGTTGCCAGGGGGCATGGTTTATCGCGTAAAGAAAAGCTTAAAAATCTTCCTAAAATCAAAATAATTTGGTAGAAATGATCACTTGATGACATAAAAAATAGCTAGAGCAAATTTGATCCCATTAAAAAATATGGCCTCCAGGGGGCCAGTGTCCGTAATGTACATATGTAAGGAACTTTATACATCTGAAGCCAATGGCCAGAATTGAAAAAAATATGGCAGAAATACTTGTCACTAGGTGACCCTTTACAAAAATAGCTAAAACATATTTGATCCATCGAAAAACATGGCCAATAGGGGGTGAGGCTTATTGTGCTAACAAAACCTTTAAACACCTTTTCCTCTGAAACTAAATCGTCAGAATTAATTTGGCAGAAATATTCACTAGAGCGCCCTCTACAGAAATAGCTACAACCAATTTGTTCCTTAAAACATGACCACCAGGGAGCGTGACTTATCCCTATAAGGGAAAATTGCAAAAAATCTGAAACCAGTGGTCAGAATTAAAAACTAGAGGTCCTGAAGCGCTCACCTGATTGCCTTAATGATGTTAAAATAAGTCACAGTCAACTTAGGCTTAATATTTAAACATATTTTGTTTTACCATATATGGGCATGGTGGCCATTTTGGTCAAGTGACCAATTTATATTGTTTTATCAATTGAATACTCCATATTAAATTTGATTTCAAACAGCCCAGTGATTTCTGGGAAAAAGATGTTTAGATATGTATGTGGCAGTCCAAAATGAGTGGCCTTGCATGAAAAATCTTTAAAAATTGGCGCTTATATAAAACCAGTGTCTCATTCGGTTTAACATTTCACGCAAGTATTATGATTTCTGCTTAAACAGTTATAAAAAAATGAACATTTTAAGATTTTCCCAATATAAATGCATTAGGAATCAAATTTGGCCTTGCTGTAAAAAAGGTCAAGGTCAACCCAGATTCATAATTTGTGCAAACCTGGTAGGGCCAAAATCCCCAATGCTACATTACAAGGCCATTAGCCTTTTGGTTCCAGAGAAGATACAGGCCCCCTAGCAGACTCTCATGAAATTAAAGGTTTTTTATAAAGGCTACTTTAGGCAAAATAAAGGTTGTTTCATTGAAATTCTATCAAAAATAAAGAGCAAATAAACATCAAAATTTCTTATCCTGATCTTTAAATCCATGTTATGATAGATGATGGTATGAAAGGGGTGCAGCAAATCCTTAGCCAATAAAATTATAGCCCATCTATCACAAATCAATAGGAAATTACTTTTGTTATTTTACTCCCTAGTTGAAAGCCTCACTTTTTACTAAAAGGCTTATGTTGAGCAGTTTTGGAGTGAAAAATAAATCACATATTATCTAGTCTAGAAGGGGGTCCTCCCCCGAAAATTTTTGAAAACCAAGAAAGCAGGAGAAGCCATCTCTGATCATTTTGTAAAGACAATCTTACCTTCAGTAAATGGACAATTTCAGAGGATATTGCTTGATTGGATTTCTTTCAGTTTTGCAGGCAACAAGTAAACCCATAATATCTCAGATGGGTTCGAAATTCCGCAGGATCTGACCAGGGACTTATGAGTTACCTGCCCTTGAGCATTTGGAAAAATCTCTATTGACTTTTGATGGGAGAAATATTGTGACCACTCTAGTGCTTTCAATTTTGAATGGATCTTCTTCTTTCTTGCATACAATAAGGACAACTATTAAAGCTTGGATGAGTTTGAATTTCGTCAAGATCCCATCACCTATTTTGGAGTAAGCTCCCCTTGAGCATCTTAAAAATTGATGGATAATGATGTGAACGCTCTAGCGCCTACATTTTTGATTGGATCTTCTTCATTCTTTCATCTAACAAGTACAAACATAAAAGCTTGGATGATTTTGAAATTCTGCAGGATCCGACCAAGGACTTATGAGTAAGCTGCCCTTGAGCATCTGGAAAAATCCCCATAGACTTATAATGAGAGAAATGTTGTGACCACTCTAAATTTGTTTTAGTGCTTTTAATTTTGAATGGATCTTCTTTATTCTTGCAAATAAGAAGGACAACTGTAAAAGCTTGAATGAGTTTGAATTTCGTCAAGATTCCATCATCTTTTATGCAGTTAGCTCCCCTTGATCATCTTAAAAGTGATGGATAATGTTATGACCACTCTAGCGCCTTCATTTTTGATTGAATATTCTTCATTGTTTCATCTTACAAGGACAACCTTAAAACTTGGATGAATTTGAACTTTAAGTAGAACTAACCTCAGACTCTTGAGTTAACTACCCTTGAGTGTTATAAAAAATCTTCATGGATTTACAATGGGAGATCTTTTGTTACCACTCTAGCACACTCATTTTGAATGGATCTTCCTCAGTCTTGCAGGTAACAATGACACCCATAAAAGCTTCAATGAGTTAGATTATCCGCTACACCCAACCACCAATTACAGAGTCAGCTGCACTTGAGTGTCTTAAATATAGCTGTATAATGTTGTGACCACTCTAGCGCCTTCATTTTCATTTGATTTTTTGCATCATTGTAGGTTATCAGGACATACATTAAAGATTGGATTGGTCAGAACCCATCACTGACTACAGAGTTAGCTGCCATTGAGCATCTGAAAATACACTTTCACCATTTTTATTCAGATCTTTTTTAAACTTGCAGATAATCAGGACTGGCATAATATCTTATTTTTATAATTAGTTCCTGGTCACTGTTTCAAGTTCAGAGTTACCTGCCTTTCAGCATCATCAATTATGTTATCTCCAAACATTATGCTGGCTCTCAGGTGAGCGATCGTCGCCCATTGGGCAACTTGTTTAAATATAAAATTTAGATATGCATATTGTCTGTATAAGTCTTATTTCTTATGCTCACACTGATCTTGAAAAGTTAAAGGTTTATTAATCAAAATAAAGGTTATTAAAGGTTTTTTCAGCCAAATTAAAGGTTTTAAAGGATTGCAACCAAATTAAAGGTTCCACTAGGGGGCCTGGAAGATATTTAAAGGGATTTTACCTCATATGGGCATGTTGGCCATCTTGGCCATGTGACCATAAACATTTGTTATAAATTTACCCCCCTCAACTTAAGGAGTTGCCAAATAAAATTCCAGTTCAATTGGCCTAGTGGTTTCTGAGAAAACTACGTTTTAATATATCAGTGGGACTCGAATATGAGCGACCTTGGCTGAAAGGTCAACCTTGACCTTTGGAACTTATTTATAGCCATTGTCTCATTAGGTTTAACATATCAAGTGAGAATAATGACTTTGGCTTCAACAGTTTTCAAAAATCAACTTTTCAAAAATTTACCAATTTAAATGCATTAGGAAGCAAAGAAGCTCTATTGATAAGGCGTATATTTTCCCTAGTTGACATGATTACAAAAGCTAAATTTTCAAATAGCCCTAATGATTTTAAAATTCGTCTGTTTGGGTAGTTTAATATGTATAGCTAGCATCAAAATACGTTTCAAAGCGATTCATCATTTACAAAGCCTTGAAAACTTGGGCTTTCTACTCCCAACCCTCATTTTACGTCTTTATACTGGGTGTCGTTTAGACCATAATTTTAGTAAATCCATTATAGGTTTTCAAAAAGTAAAAGTACTAAATTTTTAAGGATATAAATGCCCTTCGTTTCCAAAACTTTGCAGTATTCCTTCTGCGCATGCGTGCGAAATATACTTAAAATTTGTCATTGAAAAGATGAAACTGGTGTCTTTCAGTTTGTTTTTAGATGCTTTCCCCCCTAGACCCAAGATGCCCTTTGGTCAATTGAACGTCATTATATAATTATACAACATGTGTAAAGGGCGTCTTTGGTCTAGGGGGGAAAGGGGGTGTATAAGCGAAAGAAGACATCAATCATCTGACAAAAATAGACCACTTTGCAAGATGGTCGTTTTTATTGTACATCAACTGTATAAATATATATAATATACTCTATCGTGATAACTGTAGGACGATTGTTTACCTTAGTTTAACGGTCTATTTCCCGCACATGTTACTGAATAGCGAGCACAGTTGATGATCAAAATAAATTCCCATTCAAAACGAAGTAGATATATAACATGCATTTAGGAAAACCCGTTTTAAATATACGAACTAGCGGGCAAGGGTACATAGACGGCTCGTCTATATGTATTTGATGAGTGTGCCTAGTGTCTCCAGTCATTATTTCAACAAAATAAAACGAACGTCTAATTTAGGGAAATTGTCCGCCTTATCGCTAGAAATTCTTAGACCTTGATGTTAAGTAAGGTCAAGGTCAACCTATGATCATTATTTGAACAAACTTGGTAGGCCTTACATCCCAAAAGTTTCATACCAAGTCCTAAGGTCATCAACTATCTGGTTCTGGAGAAGATTTTTAAAGGGTTTTACCATATATGGGCATGTCGGCCATCTTTGGCATGTGACCAGAACAGTTTATATATATTTTGGCTAACTTATCAAAAGGAGTTCATATGAAATTTGAGTTTGATTGGTCTAATGGTTTCTGAGAAAACTATGTTTTAATATATTGATGGGAATCCAATATGTTAGGCCTCAAGTGAAAGGTCAACTTTGACCTTTGGCACTGTCCCATTAGGGAGCGACCATTTGATTTTTATGGGGGGGGGGGGGAGATTACTTTAGTCCTGGAAATTTTTTCTTCGCGCGCTGGAGCCTGGCTTTTTATTTTGTTAGTGGTACGGTCCTGGATTTTTTTTCAGCGAGGATCATACGTATAAAAACAAACAAAAAGTTTATTATATATAGCGTTAATAGTGACCTGGAGATGGATAAAAGATCAATTAAATGTCTTGTTTTGTAAAAATTGGATACAAAAATTAATAAAAGTCTTTTTTAAAAAAAGTTTAAATATCATTGAGTAACAATAAGTTAGTTACAATGAATCTATATTAGCTTCAAATTTTCATTGGTTATCTGTTTGCAGTTTATACTGTCCAAATATATTGCGCATGGCAAGGTCACAAAAGCGGAAACTTAGTAAACAAAATGAAAACTTCGATAATTTGAATTGAAAAAATGGTCCTCAAGCTGTTTTTACACAAAAAAAATTATACTTTTTCCGTGTGTACACACTTAGGCTGTGTTTTATGCCTGCATTATACAGACTGTCAAAAATGTACCTGAAAATTTTAAATATCTATCGTACTCTGATTCCCTTTTTTCTCTATTTCTCTTTCCATCTTTCTACCTGCCTTTCTCTGCTTCAGCAGGCAGGGTCCTGGCTTTTTAGCTCACCTGAGCCGAAGGCTCATGGGTGACCTAATAATATACCAATCACTCCGGCGTCCGACTGTCGTCCATTAGCATTTACAAACATCTTTTCCTCTCAAACCACTGGGCCAATTAAACTCAAATTTTATATGGAGACTCCTTAGGATGCGGGAACAAATGTTTGTGTTTGGCCCTGGTCACATGACCAAGATGGCTGCCACAACCATATATGGTAAAAAAACCCTTTAAAATCTTCTTCAGAACCAGAAGGTGGATGACCTTGGAAATTGGTATGTAGCATTGGGGGTGTGAGGCCTGTCAAGTTTGTTTAAATAATGATCCTAGGTTGACCTTGACCTACTTAAAGTCAAGGTCAAATTTTGCTTTCTAATTCATTTAAATGGATTTTTATTTGAAAAGTTGTTTTTTTTAAACTGTGGAAGCCTTAGTCATTATTCTAACTTGATATGTTTAAACCAATGAGACAATAGCTATAAATAAGTTCCAAAGGTCAAGGTTGACCTTTGACCTTCCAGCTTAGGTCGCTCATATTGGAGTCTCATCAATATATTAAAACATAATTTTCTCACAAACCATTGGCCCAAACTTAACTCAAATTTCATGTGAAGACTCCTTAGGATAAATTAGCCAAAATATATACAGAATATTTAGGTCAAATGACAGATAACTGCCACGCCCATATATGGTAAAAACACTTTAAAAATCTTCTCCAGAACCAGAAGGCCAGTGACATAGAGACTTGGTATGTAGTATTGGGAATGTGGGGCCTACCAAGTTTGTTCAAATGATGATCCCAAGCTGACCTTGGCCTACTTATCGTCACGGTCAAATTGCTTCCTAATGCATTTAAATGGGATTTCTTTTTGAAAAGTTGATTTTTTTGAATCTGTGGAAGCCAAAGTCATTATTCTCACTTGACATGTTCAATTTAGTATCTATAAATAAGTTTAAAGGTCAAGGTTGACCTTTCAGCCAAGATCGCTCATATTGGAGTCCCATCAACATATTAAAACATAGTTTTCTCAGAAACCACTATGCCACAGGGATGAGAAAGTTCAGGATTGATCAGGATTTCCTGATTGAGCACTGGCATGTAATTTATGTAATGTCAGTTGTTTTTGCTGAAATTTATTTTTGAATGAAGTTAAAACTCAATTTTAGATATAAAATAAGCATAAACTGACTGGTTTCTATTAATATTTTGTTATTTTAAGCCTTTGATAAGTGATTTTATAAATCGCCTTTTCTCCATCTTGGAGTCAACCTACATATTTTCCTGATTGAGAATGGCTGACTGTTCTCATCCCTGAAACAAATTGAAATCAAATTTCATATGACAACTCCTTATGATTGGTTAGCCAAAATTTATACAAATTGTTATGGTCACATGACTAAGATGGCCACCACGCCCATATATGGTAAAAACTCTTAAAATATATTCTTCTCTGGAACCAAAAGGCCATTGGCTTTGAGACTTGGGGTGTAGCATTGGGGATGTAGGCCCTACCAGGTTTGCACAAATGATGAATCTAGGTTGACCTTGACCTACTTTATGGCAAGGTCACCACCTCAACACCTATCTAAACATCTTTTTCTTAAAAATCCCATATATGGTAAAACAAAATTTGTTTTATTATAAGCTGTAGTTGACCTTGACCTATTTTAACATTATTAAGATCAGGTAAGCGCCTCAGGACCTTCAGGTCCTCTAGTTTTTTCTTCTTGTGATCAGTCCTCGAATTTTTTTTTATTGCAAAGGCCGGTCCTGACAATTTTTTTTCAAAAAATCTCCCCCCTCATAAAAATCAAATGGTCGCTCCATAAGGTTGAACATATCTAGTGATTATAATGACTTTGGCTTCAACAGTTTTCAAAAAATCAACTTTTCAAAAAAAAAATCCTATTTAAATGCATATCGAAGCAAATTTGACCTTGAGGTTCTGTAGGTCAAGGTCAACCTAGGATCATCATTTGAACAAACTTGGTAGGCCCCACATACCCAATGCTGCATACCAAGTCCCAAGGTCATCGGCCTTCTGGTTCTGGAGAAGATTTTTAAAGGGTTTTTATCATACATGGGTGTGGCGGCCATCTTGGACATGTGACCAGGACCATTTGAACAAACTTTTGTCTCCATATGAAATATGAGTTCAATTAGCCCTGTAGTTTTAGAGAAGATGTTTGAAAATATTGACCGACGCCGGAGTCATTGGTATACTATTAGCTCACCTCGGAGCCTTGGCCTCAGATGAGCTACTAATAAGGTAGAAGCAATCACTGGATGGCATACATTAATAGCTAAACTGAATTTGATGTCAAAAACATGGCCACCAGGGGGCATGGCCAGTTTCCCTTATGTACCAATGTAAGATACATTAACATCCCCTAGCAAGACACATTTATCCTAGCTTAGTACTGGTTCAACCCAGGAAGACCCGTCCCTGTTTAACTGAAAGATTGTTGATGGGACGTTAAGAATCAAATCAAGCAAGCAAACATTAACATCCCCTGAATTGAAAATAATTTGGCAAAAATAGTCACTAATTGACCTTCCACAAAAAAAAGCTGAAACACCTTTTAAGGAGATATATCTTATTAAAGCTCTTACTTGCATGAAATTGTTCCTGTATAAACAAAAAATGCATTTTTATCAAGGAGATGGATACCTTTGGCCACATTGTTGTATGAACATTTTATACATCTCACATAGATCACTTTGCGCCCCAACATACAGCTATTGAGCAATCTGCAGCATGCTTATCAGTCTATTTAGAGTCACTTCCTGGTTTGATACCGTTTACAATATTGTGACACGCTGGGTGAACTTAAGAGAAAACCATTTGCATGAACATAATCTACAATGATCTGACTATGATATTTAGAAGTATTTTGATCAAAATATAATGTGGTTCTGGTATTATTTACAATTTTGCATTTTGACCTTGAAAAGTTCACAAGCAAAAATTGTAAATAAATATTTTTCTACTAGAAATTTGTACATTTTGGGCAAAAATACTTCTAAATATTGTAGTCGGATCATTGCAGTTTATGTTCATGCAACTGTTTTTTTCTAAAGATCACCCAGCGTGTCACAATATTGTAAACGGTATCAAACCAGGAAGTGATTCTTGAAAGACTGATAAGCATGCTGTGGATTGCTCAAAAGCTGTATGTTGGGGCGTAAAGTGATCTATGTGAGATGTATAAAATTTTCATACAACAATGTGGCCAAAGGTATCCGTCCCCTTGATAAAAATGCACTTTTTGTTTATACAGGAAAACTTTCATGCAAGTAAGAGCTTTTGAAAGATATATCCCCTTAAGCTTCTCTACAATAATTAATTTCAACATTGCTAAAAGACTACAACACATTGGTTCCGGGCTTCACCAGTCTGTCGGATGAGACTTGAACTCCTTGCCTCCTGGGTAATTTTTCATGTATTTTGTCATCTGCTGATTTTCAAAATCAGCATCTGCTGATTTTCAAAATCAGCTTTTTCGAAAAAATCTTTAAGGAATACCTTAAGAGTGTCAAACAGTTTGGTCCCAGATTATCTGGATCAAACTGTTTGCAATGGTTATCAGCAGACAACACTCGGTAGGCAATGAGTTAAGCCGTGGCCCCTGTCTTATTATGACCTTAGCTCTTGGTTTGGATGTTGAAAAACACAACAACACATTGAACTTTTTAACACTGTTGACAGTGAAACTCAGGTAAGCGATTAATGGTCACCTTGACCGTCTTTTTTAAACAAAATTTACTGCCATAAGCTACTGAAGTCTAGGTCCAGATACTGACAGTTCTTGTCCAGAAGTAAAACACTTGATTGGGAGAAAAAAAATAAATAAGACAAGTACTATAATTTAATGATGAAGATCTATAACATTTGACGAAATGTACAAAACCATATACATGTAAAAGCAAGCACTGATCACTATCAGTAATGCAGATTAACACTTTTTGCATAAAAATGTGATTGTATTATCCATTAGTTTAAATGTGTGTTGTGGTTGCTCAAAAGAACCGTCTCAATGAGACGGTTCTTTTGAGCAGCCAAAACACATGTTTTGGTTGAGAAATAACATTTTTTTGTTATTAAGCACTCTTATCTAGAGGCCAGTAATGTTTTTAAACCCATGACCCTTGTGATGCCGAATACTTTTTTTGTTCTACAGCGACACTAGTCACTTTTATTCTTGTTAACCTACAGCATTCCAGTTGTAAGCAAGTTTTGTCAAACGGAGTGGAAAATAGTGGATCCTGATTGGGTGGCTTTGTCAGAAGCCAGCTGATCTGGATCTACAGTGTTTTTGAAAAAGGATTGATCTTGGCTCAGCAGGACAAGAGTTAACTAGAGGACCTGACGGTCCTGAAGCGCTCACCTGATCTCCTTAATAATGTTAAATTAGGTCAAGATCCACTACAGCTTATAATGAAACATATTTTGTTTTATGGGGGTTGCGGCCATTTTGGTCAAGTGACCTAAAACAATCTAATGAATACTCTATCAAACAGCCCAGTGATTTCTGAGGAAAAGATGTTTAGATAGGTATGTGGCAGCCCAAATGAGTGGCCTTGGATAAAAGGTCACAGGTCAGCTTGACATTTGATACTTATATAAAACTGTTGTCTCATTAGGTTAAACATTTCTTGCAGTATTCTGATCCGGCTTTAACAGTTATATGAACATTTCAAGATTTTTCCCATATAAATGCAATAGGAATTAAATTTGACCTTGAAGTAGGTCAAGGTCAACCTAGATTCATCATCTGTGCAAATCCTGACATCTTTAATAATGATAAAATAGGTCAATGTCAACTACAGCTTATAATAAAACATATTTTGTTTTACCATATATGGGGGTTGCGGCCATTTTGGTCAAGTGACTTAAAACAATCTAATGAATACTCCATCAAACAGCCTAGTGATTTCTGAGAAACCAATGTTTATATAGGTATGTGGCAGTCCAAATGAGTGGCATTGGATAAAAGGTCACAGGTCAGCTTGACATTTGGTACTTATATAAAACCATTGTCGCATAAGGTTAAACATTACTCAAAAGTATGATTTCAGCGTAAAAAGTTATAGAAAAATGAACATTTCAAGATTTTTCCCATATAAATGCATTAGGAATCAAATTTGACCTTGCCATAAAGTAGGTCAAGCTAGATTCATCATTTGTGCAAACTTGGTAAAGACCACATCCCCAATGCTACATACCAAGTCCCAAGGCCATTGGCCTTTTGGTTCCAGAGAAGAAGATATTTAAAGGGTTTTAACCATATATGGGCGTGGTGGCCATCTTGGTCATGTGACCAGTACAATTGGTATAAATTTTGGCTAACCTATCATAAGGAGTCTTCATATGAAATTTGAGTTCAATTGGCCAAGTGTTTTCTGAGGAAACTATGTTTTAATGTGTTATATGAGCGACCTTGGCTGAAAAGGTAAAGGTCAACCTTGACCTTTGAAACTTATTTATAGCAATTGTCTCATTAGGTTTAACATATCAAGTGAGAATAATGACTTTGGCTTCAACAGTATTTAAAAAATCAACTTTTCAAAAAAAAATCCCATTTAAATGCATTAGGAAGCAAATTTGACCTTGACATTAAGTAGATCAAGGTCAACTTATATTATGAGGATCATCATTTGAACAAATTTGGTAGGCCGCACATCACCAATGAAGGGAGCGCAGTGGCTCAGTGGTAGAGTGCTTGACTCAAGACCAAAGGGCCGTGGGTTTGAGCCTCACCGGCGTCACTGCGTTGTGGTCCTTGAGCAAGACACATTTATCCTAGCTTGGTACTGGTTCAACCCAGGAAGACCCGTCCCTATATAACTGAAAGATTGTTGATGGGACGTAAAGAATTAAATCAAACAAAACATCACCAATGCTACATACCAAGTCCCAAGGTCACTTGCCTTCTGGTTCTGGAGGTGATTTTTAAAGGGTTTTTACCATATATGGGCATGGCTGCATCTTGGTCATGTGACCAAAATATTTTGTATAAATTTTGGCTAACTTAGCATAAGGAGTCTTCACATGAAATTTTAGTTCAATTTGGCCAATGGTTTGTGAGAAAACTATGTTTAAATATATTCATGGGACTCCAATATGAGCAACTTAGCTGAAAGGTCAAAGGTCAACCTTGACATTTTGAACTTATTTATAGCCATTGTCTCATTAGGTTAAACATACCAAGTGAGAATAATGACTAAGGCTTCTAAAGTTTAAAAAAAAATCAACTTTTCAAAAAATTCCCATTTAAATGCATTAGGAAGCAAATTTGACCTTGACGTTAAGTAGGTCAAGGTCAACCTAGGATCATCATTTGAACAAACTTGGTAGGCCCAACACCCCTAATGCTACATACCAAGTCCCGAGGTCATCGGCCTGCTGGTTCTGGAGAAGAAGATTTTTAAAGGGTTTTTACCATATATGGGCGTGGCGGCCATCTTGGTTATGTGACCAGAACCATTTGAACAAACTTTCGTTCCCGCGTCCTAAGGAGTCTCCATATGAAATTTGAGTTTAATTGGCCCAGTGGTTTCAGAGGAGAAGATGTTTGAAAATGTTGACAGACGGACGCCGGAGTGACTGGTATACTATTAGCTCACCCATGAGCCTTCGGCTCAGGTGAGCTAATAATTGAGCATCTAGGTACTATTCAGTATTCACTATTATTGCAACAGTATCTGTTCAAAACGCGGCTCATCTCTGTCTCCTTAAGCAGTGTCGTCTGCTGATGACAATTGTAATCAGTTTGGACCTGTCAAAATGTTGAGCCATATTTGACACAGAAAGTATTCATGAAAGAACTTTTCCAAAACTTTAATTTTGATAAGCATGCACATATTACCCAGCATAGAAATCACACTGAGAAAATAATTTTTTAAGTGCGGTCTAAAATTTCAAACACTGGCCTGTTTCTTTTCAAATTATATTTTTGGTGACAGGTCTTTGTTCACAAATTAATGTAAGAATAATAGTTGTGAAGACCATGATAAGACTGCCCCTTAAAGAAAAGTTGGATTGTTTTTGTGTGGTTCAAAGATATTTCATAAAATTTAAACAAACACTTGTGAGCTTACCTTGTTTTTGGTCATGCAAGTAGTCTCAGTTAACAGTTATAACTAACATACCACAGAATACTGAATAGTGCGTGGTGGTGAATATGTCATGCTTTTCCTGTTCATAAGAATAATGGAATCACCTTATAACCATGCATCTTTAAACTGACAATACAAAAAATACACATGTTCCTCAAAACTTTTGATTTTTGCTTGTGAACAACTGAATTGCACAGTTTTTCATTATAAAACAAAATAAGAGGATATTTTATTATTTTTTTGTTTTGACATACAAAATACTTTCTTTTATGAAAATTCACCCAATATTGTCTACAGTCTATTTGAAGGTGATTCTTTCATAAGTGAATCAAAAGGGGCTCTTCCCTTTGGAACCCTCAACTCATCACAGGATAGTGCAAGCCACAGGGACTGATCTGTGACACTTCTTCTAAAACCATTTCACCTACTGCCATTTCATTGAAAGAGCCATTTTTGTCAAAATTCATCTAACTTCGCCGAAAGATTTCTAAAATTTGATGATTAATTGAAAGAAATTATTAAAGAGCCCTTGTTAATGCCTCGAACTAATTATCCCAATCAACATTAAAGAAAGCATTTTATGATTCCTATTTTTCCAATTTGATAAAGAATCTTTATTTCCAATTTTGATGCAGAATTTATTTATTATCAACACAAGCTGTTTCAGTAATTTTGGCCTAGAACCCTAGCATTAAGTGTTCAAGCATTTGTTTCGGTACTTCGTAGATGTAACAGTTAAGAATTGAGTCAAACAGCAAAGGGCTTAATATGAGTGTAATACACCTGACTTAATTTTTTAGGAAATGTGTCACACCTGAAACACTTTTTAGATGAATTAACGCTTAGACAAAATGATTATTCGGCGAAATTGACCTTTCGACAAAATGTCATTTGGCGAAATAGTTTTAGACGAAATGTTGTGCAGCCCACGGGGACACATCTTTTTTCCCACAAATTCTTTCAGGAATATCATCAATGTCAAACAGTTTGGATCCAGATATGTAGTTCAAACTTTTTTTCTTTTTAACCCTTGCTCTGCTGAACCAAGATATGTCTTTTTTTAAAAATAGCAAATCCAGATCAGCTGATTTCTGACCAAGCCATCTGATCAGGATAGGCACTGCTTTTCCACGCAGCCTCAGAATCAAATTTAGTATAAAATAAAATTGAAATCATGCAAATGAACTGCCTGGAAAACAGAAGTGATTGTGTCATAAATGTACAGGATTCGCACAGGCTTGAAAAGTACTTGAATGTAGAGGACTTGCTTGAAAAGTCCTTGAAGATTAAATCTGCCTTAGAAAGTACTGGAAAATCATTCAAAGGCCTTGAAAAGTCCTTGAATTATACTATTTTCTGTAGGACTCAACACTTTTGATAGAAATTTAAATCAGTAAAAATGAAAAAAGTCAATAAGCAATGCTTATTAGATACCCCCCGCACAGTAAGAGTCAGTGAAAAAACTTGGCAAGTTATAGTTCGAACAAGACGACCTTAGTTTTGATAAGAAGATTTCAGTAGAATCTGTGCAAACAAAAATTGTTCCATCAAAAGCTGTAGTAGGAGTTGATCGGCCCATGAAGGCACCATCTATGCATATGATAGGCCCATGAAGGCACCATCTATGCATATACAAAAGCCTAATAAGGGAAAAATTGTCTAAGTTCTCACAGCTGTCATTTCGTCAAAAAATATTTTTTCTGAATAAAACTCCTTCATGCATATGTTCAATGTGTCTACATTGTATAGGCAAAGTATCAAATTGTTCCATCAAAAGCTGTGATAGGAGTTGATCGGCCCATGAAGGCACCATCTATGCATATACAAAAGCCTTATTAGGGAAAAATTGTCTAAGTTCTCACAGCTGTCATTTTGTAAAAAAATATTTTTTCTAAACAAAACTCCTTCATGCATATGTTCAATGTGTCTACATTGTATAGGCAAAGTATCAAATTGCTCCATAAAAAGCTGTGGTAGAAGTTGATCGGCCCATAAAGGCACCGTCTATGCATATACAAACACCTTATTAGGGAAAAATTGTCTAAGTCCTCACAGCTGTCATTTTGTCAAAAATTATTTTTTCTAAACCAAACTCCTTCATGCATATGTTCAATGTGTCTACATTGTATAGGAAAAGTATCAAATTGTTCCATCAAAAGCTGTGGTAGGAGTTGATCGGCCCGTGTATGGCCTATAATAGAATAAGCATAAAGCACTATATTAAAAGCCATTTAGAACTACAAAGGGAAATAACTCTAATATAATTGGCCCCTAGCCCTTACTTTTTTGTCTAAAGTATTTGTCTTGCATATATGAACATGTTTGCAAGGTTTGATGAAAATCCGGCAATGACTCTTCGAGTTATTAAGGAAACAAAGCGTTACGGACGGACGGACACACGGACGCACGGACGGACACACGGACGGACGCACGGACGGACAACGTGAAAACAGTATACCCCCTACAAACAAAGTTTGCGGGGGGTATAAAAATTGTTGTGCCTTTATTTGGTGCAGCATATGCTGCACCAAATAAAAGCACAACAATTTTATACTCATTTTCTAGTACTAATTTCTCCATTATCTCAGTCTAGCATTTCTGAAGTATAATTTTAACACTTAAATCAGTATTTTTCATAAACATATAGTCCTTGAAAACTAGGAGTATTTTAGAAGTCCTTGAAATGTCCTTGAATTTTACTTAAATTTGCCTGTATGAACCCTGATGTATTAAGTTAACTCTGCCCTCTGGAAAAAATTTCATGCTTTTTTGTTGTCTGCTGATTTTTTTCCAAAATCAACTTTTTACTAAAGCTCTTTCGGGAATATAACATTTGAGTGTCAACAATTTGGGTCCAGATCAGGCTCGACCTTTTGTCGGGCCTGATCTGGGTCCAAAATGTTTGCAAAAGTTATCAGCAGATGACACTAGGAGATAAACTAGTAAAAACATTCTATGTGTGCAGAGGATCAGTTTCGTAAGAAAATTGCCATGACTGGATCGGTGTTGACTTTGTCATAGCAAATAAACAAATACATTTTCAACTTATTGGTAATAATTGCACTTAAACATTTCTAAAATTTAAACCACAAAGCCTACAGCTACCACATTTTACATGAACATTCAACAATGCTGTATCAATGCAGTCTAATCATAACCATTGCAGACTAAATAGTACAGAACCTGTACTTTCTACAACAAGCTGGGACATTAGCAGGCTAGTATGAACTTTACCTAACCTCAAACCCATAAAATCTGTGTTCTCAAGACGTGTATCATTTAAGCTTTTCATTCTGATGGATTATCCCATAAATATTGATACAATAAGCAAGGAATTATCCATTTTGAATTTTAACAAGCCTCCAGATAAGAGTGCGTAGCTGAAAATTATTTTTCTTATTTCTCAACCAAAACATATGTTGTGGGTACTCAAAAGAAATGTCTCAATGAGACGGTTCTTTTGAGCATCCAAAACACATGTTTAAACTGATGGATAAGAAAATAATTGCAATTTTACGCAAATTGTTTTTGCTTAACTGGCCCTATGTTTTAAGGAAGTGCCAGTCAAAATTTCTATCTGTTGTGTGTTTCTGTTCCTGTTTGCCAAAGTATCTAAATACTGGTACCCAGAATGAAATGGGTTAACCCTTTGAGGGCTGGAAATCCCTAAATGGGTACTACAGTGAAGACCCAGACGAAATGTCGCACAGGGCGGCATTTCTTCAGGGTCTGCACTGTTTTCTAAGAATTGATATTCAGAGAAAGAAATGTAATGGGTTTTTTGTTTGTTTGATTGTTTGTTTTAATTCTATACATTCCAGTCAACAATTTTCAGTCATGTTGGGACAGGGCTTTTTTTAATTATTACCTGTGACCCCTCAATATATTCAATGTACAATCCTGACTCAACTGTAATAATCAAACTTTATGGAAAATACTATTGGTCTTAAAAGGGTTAATTATATACAAATGGACCATTCATCTTGCTCTCATTCCTATTACACTCGGAAAGACAAAGTCCTAGATACTATTTAAGAAATAAATTTAAGTTTTGGACTGTTCACGGAATCCTGAACACAACGGGTCTCTTTTAGGCTTACTTATTAATTTTGCAAGAGACCCAATGTGTTCATGATTACATGAGCATATTCATACACTGTACCAAAATTGAATTTCATTTATTTACATTTTATATTATCGGTCAAGTATCAATTTTTAATTTTTACCTAACTTGGCTGTTTTTCAAGATATTTTGAATTAAATCAGACATAACAGAGGTTTCAGAATGGCCAAAAACACCAAATTTCTGCACTTAATGTCAAGGTGATGCATGTTTAACATATGATGTTGCGTCAGGGAGTGAAATAACGCCATGCAATAAAATCGATAAACCACTAGTGGTTTACAGATTGGCGGGAAACGTTATGACGTCCATAACGACGTTGCGTACATAATGACAAAATTATAACCTTTTTACGCCAGAAATGAGAATTCAAAGTATTTTTAATGTCATATGATAAATAGAGTCTAACATTCATACTATTGTATTATTTAATTTATTAAAAATGTTGCGTAAAAGAGATAAAATGCTCGACAAGCCTCGCATTTTATCTCTTTTCTGCAACTTGTTTAATAAAATCATTAAAACATGAGCCCTCATGTAAGATCCTCTATTTAACATCGCACAAACGTCATCAAACAAACTTCGGTATTGGATGACATTGACGTTGGTCCTGCCAACTGGTGTGTACGAGGGTTGTCCCAGTAAATCGTGGACTTTTGTTATAACACAAGACTTTGTCCCAGTAATTCTATGATATTCTCAGGATGTGTTTATATACTTATGGGAACCATTTTGTATAAATATGGGTGGAATCGCAGTTTAGATAACAAATTTATGAAAATTTGCTTGATGGTATGTCAGTGTGAGCGGCGCACATCAAAGTTTTTTTGTAATATAACTCATCTAGTCCAAAAGGTAATGTACATTCAATCAAATTTCGCTGTTGTATTTTAAACAATGCATTACCACATCAACTAGTAACCATGCAAGGTAAAATGTTGAAAATTTGAAAGGTTTATGGCCATTCGCCTTGATTTTATAAAATATTTTACATACCTACTACATTTTTATTTTTCAGAAAATGCCCTGGCTAGAAGAACGGTACAGCGCAAAAATTAGACTTTCAATAATGTTTAGCTAATTTATCACATAAAACTACGTT
This sequence comes from Loripinus fragilis, assembly GCA_964019695.1. Classification (NCBI taxonomy): domain Eukaryota; kingdom Metazoa; phylum Mollusca; class Bivalvia; order Lucinida; family Lucinidae; genus Loripinus; species Loripinus fragilis. The sequence continues at coordinate 12,021,745 of OZ026528.1, forward strand.
CTTTTAATGTAAAATGATTGGTCTAAGAGTCACTAGTATCTTAACATGGATTTCTTGTAAAATTATTTTAGTAATACCACAAAGAAAAGCACATTTTCATCATTTCAACGGAACACATGCTATTTTTCTGTCAGTTAATTTAATGGTAAATATGATGTCTCTTATTAAATCTAAAAAAGCGAGCCTGTTTGTTTGCTTAACATATCTTAACTAACTATTTAGTCTTTACTGGAACCAGGAAGACTTACTCAATAAATAGATGGCAATATTTGTCACCATTTAAGCGTATTTAAAAAGAGTAGAGTCAAAACATTTGACCACCCCTCTCTGAAAATACAGCAAAATAATTTGCGACGTGCTCCGCATACGCAGAGACACCATCAAGTAAAGGTTTATAACTTTGTTATCTTAACTGTGATTTCATCCATATTTGTAGAAAACGTGTCTTATATGTTTATTAATTTATCATACAAATTTCATAGAATCCCTGATAGACAATCTCGTTTTATAACAAAAGTCCACGATTTACTGCGACAACCCTCGTATGTGGGAGTGGCTGAAATTGATCTGTTCATGAAGGTATGAACAACATTCTCAAGTGTAAAGGTTCATTTAAAGACACACAGTGTAAATGTCTATTTTTTCTCATTGTATGCATCACATATTTATTTTAGTAAACTTATGCAATAACGTCCATAATAATAAAGTTGTGTATTGATGGCAAAGTCTTTGCATTTCACCTGATTTCAAAGTAATTTTAGTATCTTATGATACAGGGTATTTCTGATATTGATCAATATTGGCACATAAAACCTGTCTAAAGGGGCCACTCAAAAGAAGTCCCAAAATATGTTTTCAGGGCCGATAATCGCTTAATGCGGGTCAAAAGTATTGCAGAATGCTCCACGGGAACATTCGGCAATGTGTTTTGATCTGCAATAAGCTACCACATGTCATTAAGACCTTTGTTTTGTCTAATTTTCTGGGTCTGCACTGTTTGTATATTCCTCTCAGGCAGAAAACTAGTGTTTGAAATTCTATAACATCCACCATAACAATAGTATATTAATGGTCCACTAGAGTCTTGCTATGAAATGATCGGCAGATCAAAGACACAAGCTTACGCAGTTGTCTTATCTTCTTACCGGCAAGCAGAAATGCCAGCGCTATGGATATAACAGTTAGATATTTATTAAATCTCCAATTAAAGAGTTTTAGTATTTGTCATTTGTTCCGAAAAAGCCACCAAACAAATTTCAACATAAAGTAGCCAATTGTCGCGGAGTACACTACCATTGTCCTATTAGCTAGAGTTTGTTGTTCTTTTTCCATCACAGCAACTCGCCGTGACAGTTTTATCAACTGGTTGCGTAACTGTGCCTGGTCCTCGTCATACAGAACTAATGAGTCGTTCATCTCTCCTGGTGTCTGTGGTGTCTGGGTCTGAACAAGTGCACTGTAATAAAGATGAAATCAGTGTTCAGTGTAGAACACAAAATTTTGGTACCTATTGCATATTGAGCAGGAAAAGGCGTAGACGAGACAGCGTGGATGCGCCATCTCACCAAAGCCTTCCCTGGGGGTACAAGCAATGTAGAGACTCATACAAAGGATCAGGTCAAAATTTGTGTACCTAGTCTCACTATTTACAGTAGAACTTCAAAGGCTTGAACTCTGATGGCTCATTCACCTGGGCTGGCAAGAAATATTGTTATGGTCCCTACAGGTATTTTATGCATAAGCCACCCTGGATGGCTGGAACTACCCTTGGCTAGAGCTATTTTGATGGTCCTAAGCCTGTTTAAGTCATTAAAGTTCTACTGTAGCAGCTCATCATATTTAACTCTTCGGTATCATCTGCTGGTTCTTTTAAAATGTCTCTAGAGCAAACAGTGTGGACCCTGCCTTCAATTTTCAGACCTAACACTTACTTTTTTATTTGGCCTAACAGTCACATTGATATGGTGTTTTTGAATTACAAACAACAAAATTTAAATGTTTTGGTAGAGAAATATGAAAAATAATTTTTAATTGAAAACACTTGAATTTGGAGGCCTTTCAAGAGAAAAACTAGAATTGTGTCAAAGTGACATAGATGCCAACCTTGGGCCATTGACAGAAAAGTCTTCAGACATGATGGGACCTACAGCTAAATGTATGGACAATGGTGATGCTATATGTCCCCTCCCGCGAGGACATACAAAGTTTTTCTGTTCAAAAAGGTGTGATATTATCACCAGCAAAGTTGGCAAAATGCCAGCAAATAAGCATATTTGCCATGCCAGTGGCATTTACCGGGAAATAATGGCAAATAAGGGAAAGTACTGGCAAATATGATTTACAACCTTCCACATTTAGATTGGTAATTTCAATATTAGAGGTAATTTGTCGTAATATTTCATTTCTACTAGTTTATCAAGCTATCAGCTAAATTATCTTAGTTTAAGGTTTAAGTGTCATTCTTTAAACATTTAAATTTAAACAAGTGAAATTTAGAAGAAGAAAAAAAACCTGTTTCGTACCAGCCAAAGTACTCATCAGTTGGCCTGTGCATAGTTACAGATAAGGTTGGGTGAGTGATCCTCATCTGTACTATAAATCAATTAAAGACACTCCTGTTTGTGGTCACATGGACTTTAATTGTCTTAAGTTAAAATATGAAGTAATAAAGTTGGGTGTTTGGATGAGTGACCCTTATCTGTACTATAACTCAATTAAAGGCACCCCTGTTTGTGGTCACCTAGTAAGTTAAAATATAAAGTCAATCAAAACATCCTATTGTTCATCCTTGCCCCAGGCTATACACTATCCACTTGGGGATGTGTTGTTTTCACAGTTTATGCAGCACAGCCAGATACACAGGTAATTTTTCTCCCCAATTGCATGTCAAATTAGAATTTACCCTTGTCCTGCTGAACCCAGGATTAACCCTTGTCCTGTTGATTCCTTTTTTGATAACACTAGATCCTGATCAGCTGGTTTCTTTCAGAGGCCAACTAATCAGGATCTACACTGTTTTCCACACTAATTGAAAATACAGATTTTAGCTGAACAGGATAAAATTTGGGAGAAGTGTTACTGTGTACAGTGTAGTACATAAAATATTCAGCATAATAAGAGCTAAAGATACTATTATTGTTAAAAATTATTTCAAAATTTCAGTCTAACATTCATTTTTGGCTGTTTTAACATGTTTGAATGTATTCAAAGGTTTCATGCTGATACTGTAGCCTCATACTCAAATTCAATATTTACATCTTCACTCATTTAGTTAAATTATACTATTTAAAGTTCCTTTCCTAAAGATATCTGCTGCATTTTACAGCTAAAAGTCATAATTGCCAGTATTTCGCGGTAAATGTTATATTTGCCAGTAGTTGCCACTTGAGCCTTATTTGCCATGCCAGGAAATACCGTTAAATTCCACTGGTAAATACCAGGGGTGGAATTTTCCGCCCAACCTTGATCACCAGGTTTTTTTGCAATTTTGGGAAGGGGCCCTAGGGCCTTTCAGATTGGGAAAATTAGTGTTGTTAAGCCTTAAATTGGGAAATGGTATAGTGCACAAATACAGCATTTTCGGTCAATTAAAAAAACAAATTAGCTATTACACATACTATATTGCCATAAAATTGAAGGAGAAATAAGATGCAGTGGTAATAGATTGTCACCATGTAGCTTGCGTGTGTGATGACTGAATGAAAATCCCAATCCTAAAAAAAAAAAAAAAAAAAAAATTAAGATTTAGATATTTTTTGAAGATTGTGATTTATTTTTAAAAATCGGAGAAAAAAGTTACCTAATTTCCATTTGGGACATGGTCCAAATTTCGGCCCCTGCGAACATAAAAAAATCCCTGCCCACTCACCCATTAGGAATTTTAACAGGTGGCTCTTCTTCTTCGTCTTCCTCCTCCAGATTAGGAAACTGTTCATCAACTGTCAGAACTCTCGGTGGGGTCATCAATCCATAGCTGATGTCATTATGAGGGCCTGTGATGCCATCAAAGTGTAATGGTCTCAAGTCGTGCCTTGCACCTATGTGTTGGCCACCTCCTGCAATTCGTACAACCATATACTAAAGTTAAGATAAGCATAAAAAATTTAGCGTAAAATTTTAAATAATTTGTTACCCATCAGTTTTAAAATTTAATTTGGGTGCTCAAAAGAACCGTCTCATTGAGACGGTTATTTTGATTACACAAAGTATATATTTTGGTTGAGAAATAAGAAAAATAATTTTCAATTTTGCACTGCTATCTAATAGACATATACAACTGTGAAAGTTAAAAGTGATCAAACTGGTACAGCAAGGTTTCATGTCATGCCTTGCACCTATGTGTTGGCCACCTCCTGCAATACATGTAGTACAACTGTATGAGCAACAAGTGAGCAAAAAAGTTACAGTAAAACCTGTCTTAAGCGGCCAATCAAAAAGAAGACAAAAAATGATTTTCAACACCGATTATCGCTTAATGCAGGTCAAAAGTATTGCAGAATGCTCCAAGGGGAGCATTCTGCAATACTTTCGACCTTCATAAGGGCTACCATTTGTCTTTAAAATAAGACCTTTGTTATGTCTATTTTTGAGTAGCCGCTTAAGACAGGTTTTACTGTACACTTAGTTTTCAATACGAGACCTCACATCAGATTATGGGTTTTTCATCCAATAAAGCCCTAACCAGCTACAGAGACTAACCAAATGCACCCTTAAATCTGAAATTGGATGTGTATGTTCAAACGGCCGAATAAGCTTGTACATCACACCTTAGCTGTTGGCCTCATGGTTTTAGAGAAAAAAATTAAGCTTTTATTATGCATCTATGGGCCCAAATGTCCAATATGGAATCCAGGGGGATGGTTGACAGGAATATATGTATATGAAAGGGACTACTAAACATTAATACATAAATATAGAAGCTGTGCACTTAATTGTTTTAGAGATTCTCCTTCCTCCCATTATAAGATTATATAAGTCTATGGAAGCTATAATAACCCAGCGGGTGTGGCCAATTTGGGCTTGGTTGGCAGGATTTATGCCAAGGTACCACTTGACATTGCTTTATACTTGTACTAAATATATAAGCTATGGGCCTCATGGTCTCGGAGAAAAATATTTTTCAAGTTTGCCAATTGGTAATCCCTGGCAGGCATGGCCAGTTTGAAGCCTGGGAGCTTGATTGGCATGATTTATGTACATGCCGGGGACCACTTGACATTGCTATATACATGTAGTGTACTAAATATATAAGCTGTGGGCCTCATGGTCTTGGAGAAAACTATTTTTCTAAGTTTGCCAATTAGTAATCCCTGGCAGGCATGGCCAGTTTGAAGCCCGGGAGCTTGGTTGGCATGATTTATGTACATGCAGGGTACCGCTTGACATTGCTGTAAAGTTAACATATAAGTTATGGACCATATGGTTTCGGAGAAAAATATTTTTGATAAATTTTTCCATTAGAAGACTATGTGTACCATGACAACCAGAGTCCAATCCGATTAGCCAAAAAACCTTATACAGCCTTTTCCCCCAACCTGATGATGCTTATGCTTTACATGAAATTTTATCACATGAACATCTGACATGTCTAGGACCTTGGACAGTCTCCTATTCAATCTGCCCAAATTTTGAGAGCTTGTGGCTAGGTTAATGCATAATTGACATCTATGTTTTTGTGCTTTAATCAAACCCTTACGGTTTGTGCACCTAGCAAAATAAGAATATTTTGGAAATATTTCATAATTATGCCAGGACTTTAGCGTTTAGGGGGTGGGAGTATTTTTGTGACAACATTTTATTTCACAGAAAGTCAGAGTTTCAGCGAGTATTCACCTAAATACATGGAAATATAATGCTTGAAGCATAAAACTTGACATGAAAGTGATGCGCTTGCATAAAATTCAGGTTTAGAAGATTTTAATATTTCCTCTAAATAAGTGTGGTGTCAACGACTTTTGACTATTACCTTTAATGTTTCAAGTTCAACCAGTTTGATATGTCAAACCTGCATACTGCATACATCAGTATAGATAACTAGAGGACCTGAAGGTCCTGAAGCGCTCACCTGATCTCCTTAATAATGTTAAAATAGGTCAAGATCAACTACGGCTTATAATGAAACATAATTCGGTTTATGGGGGTTGCAGCCTTTTCGGTCAAAAGGCCTAAAACAATCTAATGAATACTCCATCAAACAGCCCAGTGATTTCTGAGGAAAAGATGTTTAGAAAGGTATGTGGCAGTCCTAATGAGTGGCCTTGGATAAAAGGTCACAGGCCAGCTTGACATTTGGTACTTATATAAAACCATTGTCTCATTAGGTTTAACATTTCTTGCATATATTATGATTTTGGCCTAAACAGTTAGAGGAAAATAAACATTTCAAGATTTTTCCCATCTAAATGCATTAGGAATCAAATTTGACCTTGCCATTATGTAGGTCAAGGTCAAACTAGATTCATCATTTGTGCAAATCTGGTTGGGCCCACATCCCCAATGCTACATACCAAGTCCCAAGGCCATTGGCCATTTGGTTCCAGAGAAAAAGATATTTAAAGGGTTTTTACCATATATGGGCGTGGTAGCCATCTTCGTCATGTGACCAGTATGATTGGTACAAATTTTGGCTAAACTATCATAAGGAGTCTTCATATGAAATTTGATTTCAATTGGCCCAGTGGTTTCTGAGGAAACTCTGTTTTAATGTGTTGATGGGACTCCAATATGAGCAACCTTGGCTGAAAAGTTAAAGGTCAACCTTGACCTTTGAAACTTATTTATAGCCATTGTCTCATTAGGTTTAACATATCAAGTGAGAATAATGACTTTGGCTTCAACAGTGTTATTAAAAATTAATTATTCAAAAAAAATCCCATTTAAATGCATTAGGAAGCAAATTTGACCTTGATGTTAAGTAGGTCAAGGTCAACTTAGGATCATCATTTAAACAAACTTGGTAGGCCCAAAATCCCCAATGCTACATATCAAGTCCGGAGGTCACTGGCCTTCCGGTTCTGAAGAAGATTTTTAAAGGGTTTTTACCATATATGGGCATGGCAGCCGTCTTGTTTGGTAGGCCCCACATCCCCAATGCTACATACCAAGTCCCAAGGTCATCGGCCTTCTGGTTCTGGAGAAGAAGATTTTTAAAGGGTTTTTACCATATATGGTCATGGCAGCCATCTTGGTCATGTGACCAAAATATTTTGTATAAATTTTGGCTAACGTAGCACAAGGAGTATTCACATGAAATTTGAGTTCAATTGGGCCAATGATTTGTGAGAAAACTATGTTTTAATATATTGATGGGACTCCAATACGAGAGACTTTGCTTATAAGGTCAAAGGTCAACCTTGACCTTTGGAAATTATTTATAGCCATTGTCTCATTAGGTTAAACATATCAAGTGAGAATAATGACTACGGCTTCTACAGTTTTCAAAAAAATCAACTTTTCAAAAAAATCCCCATGTAAATGCATTAGGAAGCAAATTTGACCTTGACGTTAAGTAGGTCAAGGTCAACCTAGGATCATTATTTAAATAACCTTGGTAGGCCCCACATCCCTAATGCTACATACCAAGTCCCGAGGTCATCGGCCTTCTGGTTCTGGAGAAGAAGATTTTTAAAGGGTTTTTACCATATATGGGCATGGCAGCCATCTTGGTCATGTGACCAAAATATTTTGTATAAATTTTCGCTAACTTAGCACAAGGAGTCTTCACATGAAATTTGAGATCAATTGGGCCAATGGTTTGTGAGAAAACTATGTTTTAATATATTGATGGGACTCCAATATGAGAGACTTTGCTTATAAGGTCAAAGGTCAACCTTGACCTTTGGAAATTATTTATAGCCATTGTCTCATTAGGTTAAACATATCAAGTGAAAATAATGACTAAGGCTTCTACAGTTTTCAAAAAATTAAACTTTTCAAAAAAATTCCCATGTAAATGCATTAGGAAGCAAATTTGACCTTGACGTTAAGTAGGTCAAGGTCAACCTAGGATCATCATTTGAACAAACTTGGTAGGCCCCACATCCCCAATGCTACATGCCAAGTTCCGAGGTCATCAGCCTTCTGGTTCTGGAGAAGAAGATTTTTAAAGGGTTTTTACCATATATGGGCATTGCGGCCATCTTGGTCATGTGACCAGGACCATTTGAACAAACTTTCGTTCCCGCGTCCTAAGGAGTCTCCATATGAAATTTGAGTTCAATTGGCCCAGTGGTTTCAGAGTAGAAGATGTTTGAAAATGTTGACGGACGGACATGGCAGTCATTTTGGTCATGTGACCAAAAATTTTGTAAAAAATTTGGCTTACTTATCATAAGGAGTCTTCACATGAAATTTGAGTTCAATTGGGCCAATGGTTTGTTAGAAAACTATGTTTTAATATGTTGAAGGGACTCCAAAATGAGCAATCTTGGCTGAAAGGTCAAACTTGACCTTTAAAACTTTTTTATAGCCATTGTCTCATTATGTTAAACATATCAAGTGAGAATAATGACTTTGGCTTTAAAAGTATTAAAGTAAATCAACATTTCAAAAAAATTCCTATTTAAATGCATTAGGAAGCACATTTAACCTCGACGTTAAGTAGGTAAAGGTCATCTTAGGATCATCATTTGTACAAACTTGGTAGGTCCCACATCCCTAATGCTACATACCAAGTCCCAAGGTCACTGGCCTTCTGGTTCTGGAGGAGAAGATTTTTAAAAGATTTTTACCATATATGGGCGTGGCAGTCATTTTGGTCATGTGACCAAAATATTTTGTATAAATTTTGGCAAACTTATCATAAGGAGTCTTCACATGAAATTTGAGTTCAATTGGGCAAATGGTTTGTTAGAAAACTATGTTTTAGTATATTGTTGGGACTCCAATATGAGCGACCTTGGCTGAAAGGTCAAAGGTCAACTTTGACCTTTGAAACTTATTTATAGCCATTGTCTCATTAGGTTTAACATTTGAGGTAAAAATAATGACTTTGGCTTTAACAGTAATCGAAAAATCAACTTTTCAAAAAATTTCCCATTTAAATGCATTAGGAAGCAAATTTGACCTTGACGTTAAGTAGGTCAAGGTCAACCTAGGATCATCATTTGAATAAACTTGGTAGCACCAACATACCCAATGCTACATACCAAGTCCCAAGACTATCGGCCTTCTGGTTCTGGAGAAGAAGATTTTTAAAGGGTTTTTACCATATATGGGCATGGCGGCCATCTTGGTCATGTGAACAGGACCATTTGAACAAACTTTGGTTCCCCCATCCTAACGAGTCTCCATATGAAATTTGAGTTCAATTGGCCCAGTGGTTTCAGAGGAGAAGATGTTTGAAAATGTTGACGGACGGACGACGGACGGACGGAGGACGGACGGACGACGGACGCCGGAGTGACTGGTATACTATTAGCTCACCCATGAGCCTTCGGCTCAGGTGAGCTTAAAACCATTTTGAGCAAGAAATTGTAAATATTTTCTTGCTCATCAGATTTAACCTTTAATTTGGTGCTTCAAAGAACCGTCTCATTGTGATGGTTATTTTGAGTAACAACAACATATGTTTTGGTTGAGAAATAAGACAATTAATTACTTGGTACACAATCATTACCAAAGCCCTAATGTATGCCATTGTAGATTGATAAATTTACCTACAGGTTTGTACAAAATAAGTTCCTGATAAGTTTTTATAATAAATTGTTTTTGAGCATTTTGACAGCAATGAGTTTTTGACAGGTTTCCCTCCATGTGCATTGTAAAACAAGTGGTGGCCATGTTTTTAAACAATCTTGACAAATGATCACTCATTCAATGACCATTTGTGCCAAATTATTTTCAAATTGATCCAGTAAATTTTGATATAAAGATGATTTTTAAAGATTTTGTCTCCTTTCCTAAGAAAACATGTATTAAAGGTCTTTTTGAACCTTCAGAAGAACATTTTTTAAACTCCTATTGATTGAAAAGCCAGCAATGAGAGAAACAGAATTTCGAAAGCACCATCAAAAAATTCAAAATAGTTACCAAGTTATGAAGGTTTCAAAATTAATTAGATGAAAATATGCGAGAGGCCCATATGAAGTCATTTGAGCTTTTTGAAATATTGAGTTTAATATATTTCATTTATTTTAACATTATTTAATATTTTATTTGATGAACATGATTCAATATGAAAAATACAACATTTGCATATATATAAAAGCTTACTTGTGCTGTTTTAATTGCTTAGAAATTGCACTACATAAAATATGACATTTTGAAAAAATCATCTTGAAACAATAATGTGGGCGGGGCTTATATGCTAATTTGCACAATTTTAAAACTTGCATAACTTTTGACTCGGTTGAAATTTTATGATGGGGTTTTCAGCATTTTGATTTTCTCATCAATGTCATTTAAATAATGAATTTTCACAAATGTTTTTGAAGATTCACAAGACCTTTAAAGGCAAAATACCAACCAGCAACCATTATTCTGTCTGGAACCCTCATTTCATTCCTCTGCATAGGCTCTTGCCAACCCATCTGGGAACCAGACTTTTCTCCATGCCCCATCATGGAAATTGTATCTGGGACCTGCATCTTGTTGCTTATATCAGAGATAAACTCTGGGTCATACGATCTTGGCTGTACGTCGCTGTAATCTGATGGTAAACTCTGTACCATGCTTCGTCGCTTTAAAGTTTCTGGATACATATTTGAACGGCGTTGTTGCTGATCAGAAGAGCTTTGTGTGACTTCTGGTGGGGGTGGTGGTAGATCAGTCTGGTCTCCGTCTTGTGCATCTTCCTGAAAAAAAAATACTGTAAAAGCTCTAAAATTTTGAACACTTTTCTCTTTTATTCTCAAATAAAATGTTGATTTCAAGCCATCCTTAAAAATATATTTGTTTGCCGTGCTCCTAGCCTCCTACCCATCAATTTCAGTTTGGTTAGGTAGGTAGGTCTTCTTATTTTCAGCATAATTTTATGACTTCTTCTTACTATCACTTTTAGAGGTCAACAAATGAAGTATATAAGGTAAGAGTGCATATAATAACAGTCTCTGTATTATGTAACCTTTCTTCTATTAAAATACTGTACAGCTTTTAATGATTTTAAAGAAAAGTTTATTACAGAATTAAAGAAGAATTTTAAAAAAATGATTCTCAGAAAGGCAATAAAATTTTTGGGGCAGGACCTGTTTTGGGTGAGTAGGTAGGAGCATGGCAAACCAACATTTTTTTCAAGTTGGCCTCAGGACTGAAATTCACAAAATGCTTGTCAGAATCGCAAACGGAAGACCCTGATCAGACTGCTTCATCTAAGCAGTCTGATCTGGATCTGCACTGTTTGACTAGGCCTTTTTGGGAGGGAACTAGTGGTCAAAATTTTAGAACATTTACTGTATGACTAGGGAGCACAGTGGCTCAGTGGTAGAGTGCTTGACTTGAGACTGAGAGGCCACAGGTTCGAGCCTCACTGATGTCACTGCTCTGTGTCCTTGAGCAAAAAACATTAATCCTAGCTTAGTACTGGTTCAACCCAGGAAGACCCATCCCTACATAACTGAACAATTGTTGATGGGATGTAAAGAATCAAATCAAACAAAAACAACAAATACTGTAGGACTTGCCCATGTGATCGCTGATATATTGAGATTTTGGTACATACAGTCAAGGACCAAAAGTAATTCCACAAAATTAATTTCCCATAGACTTTAATGCATTTTCATGTTAACAAGAGTCTTGTTAATGAATAAATCGCACTTACTGTGTTACTGTTGTAAAGCTATGTAATAGATGTATGTGCTGTACAATTTTAATGAAGTTTCGACTTTGCACTTTTCATATACAACAGTGTAAACTTTTACAAAATTTTGAAAGTGCAATTTTTCCATTCAATGGTGAAATTGTCTGAAAATTGTCCAAAAAAAAAGCAATTTGTTTAAATCACTGCAGCTTTAAAATACATGGATGAAATTAAACAAAACTAAAAAAGGGATATTACCCTGTTCAATTACTTTCAAATGACACCAAAGGCATAATAGTTCACTAGCTAGCAGTAGCACAGTTAATTTTCTCGCAAATGTGAAAATACATTGAAGTCTATGGGATTTCTGATATTGTGGAATAACTCTGGTCCCTGAACATGGTTGTAGAACATGTAATGTCATCACACAAAAGCTACATGGTGATAATCTACTACCAGTGCATCTTATTTTTCCTTCAGTTTTATGGCAAAAGTATTTGTTTTTTTATTGACCAAAAATGACAAAATTGTACAAATTTTCCATTTTATAGGATTTTTACGGAAGCCCTGGAGGGACATTTTTACTTATTACTTATTACTTACTACTTATTACTTATCACTTATTACTTATTACTTATTACTTACTACTTATCACTTATTACTTACTACTTATTACTTATCATATCATTTATCACCCCTATAACGGCGGGAAACTCCAAATATACATTCCCTGTAACAGCCGTAGCTGTAGTAGTAGTTGTAGAAGCAGTATATTTGTAGTGGATGTTGCTGTTTTCGCTGTCATAGTAGTAGTAGTAGTAGTAGTAGTAGTA
>OZ026528.1:12036811-12041811 GCA_964019695.1 Loripinus fragilis
GAAATATTACAATTTCCAGTAAATAAAATTGAAATTTTATTGTCTTTTCAGGTTGATTTCTGACGATCTTCGGCTAAAAGTGCCAAAAATAGCTAAAAAGGTACCTTGGTTTCTTGTTGATGTTCATAGAGACGAATAATGTTTCAATAAATATAACAATGCAGTCTGAAAGATAGTGTATTGAACTATTGCTTTTTAAAGGAAATCAAAGATATGAAGAGAATTAATGGAGATATGATTATTTAATCTTCATTATACGTCAATGTTTTGAAAGCTCAGCCTCGACAACCTATTTACAATAGTATGTCAGTTACCAGTCTGTGTTTACTGGGTCTGAGATTAGAAACAACAGTCAAGTGCTGTACCAGGGTACTTGATTCTTAGGCTAACATGAAGGAGCACATCTTCCAAGAACATTTTTTACAGCCTTAACATAGTCCCTCTTAAAATTTGGGTCAAGTTGTCTTCTTTTGAATTTTACATTGGGCTGAGTTGTCTTGGGCAGAGTTGAATTTTACATTGGACCAAGTAGGCCAGAGTTGTCTTTTTTTTGTTGGCCAAGTTGACTTAAGACAGGGTTGGTTTTGGGTCAACTTGCAGAGCTCTCACTAACTGATGATTTGCAGTTCTGAACTCCCATTTTTGGTGCTGGGACTCCTATTTTTTGAAGAAGGCTATATTCTTTTGTATTGTGGGACTCCCACTTTTTGGCAAAGAGGGCTCTGGGACTCCTGTTTTCAAAACCCTAGTGAGAGCTCTGAACTTGTCCTGCACTCCCAGCTTCAAGCCTCAGGTGTTTGGTTTTCTCTAGTAAAACACTTTACTTTCTTTCTTTCTCTATATACTGCCAGACCCTCTTTCGAGTATTATCGGCAGGTGTACTTTGTACACTCCAGGTTGCAGGATGAAAGCCTACAAGTAACCATATCGAAATTACCGTAGGTTCTTTAACCTACACAAGGGGCGACTCTCCTTGCACAGGGGACATCCATTTAACGTCCAGATCCGAAGGACGATGCACTTATCTAGTGTCATCCCTGCAAATGGCACTAGAGAAAGCGTGTTCGGACACCGAAATTTTCCTCGCCGCGAGCGTGGATCGAACCTGGGACCTCTAGCGCCAGAGGCAAGTGCCTAACCACTGAGCTACCACGCTTCATGCGTGGTAGCTGCATAGCAATGGCAATCGTTAAACCGTTCAACCTTGGAAAACGTCCTGTCATGTTTTAAACATGTAGATGGCGCTCGAAGATGCCGCACGCGAATTTCAAAGGGGGATTTTGGATAATTAAAATATGGATGAAACGGAGTGTACTGCTGCCAATTTTATGCCAAAAGACCTTATAGAAATCATCTGCATTCTTGAGAGAGATGAAAAGTGTCATTCGTATAAAATTATACGAAAGAGGAAGTATTTTACTCTTGTCACTAAACTTCCCGCCAAGAATGGAGAATCGACGCCATTGAAGAACTACGCTTCCGGTCGACAAACAGCTTCTCATCAGGACAAGAAAGAAGTTTCTTCCGAAGAAAAGCCGCTTAATAGGAAGCCAAAGCATAAAAAGAACAAATCTTCAACTCTTCCTTCTGGACCCAAGTCTGCTAAACAACATTCTGTTCAAGATTCCTCCAATGTAAAGGCAGAACAGCCAAAGTTAAAGAAGAAACCCCCAGCTGTAGTGGCAAGGGATCGTGCCAGGCGGAAGGAATATTGGAAACGCATGAAAGTTCCCAGACAGCTAAGAGCTGAGAACCGCGCTTTGTTCTACAAACTGCAAGAATTACAGACGGTAGCCAGTCCACAGATCCCTGTGGTCAGACAGCCAGAGAAATCCGGTTGCTTGGAACGTACATCTGCTGTTCCTCAGTCAAACAAACTGCAAGAATCACAGACAGTAGCCAGTCCACAGATCCCTGTGGTCAGACAGCCAGAGAAATCCGGCTCCTTGGAACGTACATCTGCTGCTTCTCAGTCATACCAGCTGCAAGATACAGAGACGGTAGCCAGTCCACAGGTCCATGTGGTCAGACAGCCAGAGAAATCTGGCTCCTTGGAACGTACATCTTCTGTTTCTCAGTCATTTAGTCATTTAACCATTGAAAGGGAACCTGTCGACACAGCCCAAGTTCATTCGGATTTAAATAAACTATCTGCAGAGGCTGCAGCGGAGCATTCCAGTAGTTTTTCGGAAGACTGTGAAGTTTCAGACATAGTGTGTGCGCACTGCCTGAAAAAAGGAAGACAGACAGAATTACGTCGCTGTACAGGCTGTAAAAGCTTCAGTTATTGTAACAAAGTCTGCCAGATATCAGATTGGCCCTCACATAAGCAGCTGTGCAAATCTATCCAATCTTTAAATCCACAAAACTAACTGAAAAAAGCTCATTTGTGTACATATAACTTCTTGTGGTGTTGGAAGATATTCAATTGATTACTCACTGTGTTATATTGTACAGTACATTGGTGTTGGTGACTTTTAGTATTTAGAACATTTTATCCATTATCCCCCTTTTACCGGTTTATCCGGGTGCGTCGATAAGTCAACGGCGGAACTCTACGAGATAACGATAACGATAACATGGCTGAAAAATTGTTGACTGGGACGAAAACCATAAACTCAAACAGAAAATCAAACCTACCCCACCCACATTCTAAATAGATAAAATGATGAAATATTCTGTGTTGGAATGCATTGATCGAGTTTTTCTGATAAATTTTGTTCTGAAATTAAAATACCATATTTTCTGCAGTCTCTTCATTATCCATGGTACTGTTCTTTCTCAGTTTGACATCAAATTTCCATTAAATTGTTGAAAAAATGCTTTATTTTCGTTTTCACTTCGCCATTCGGACTTCTTCGGATTTTATGCTGTAAGGTCATTTAGACTGGTTATCGATCAATATTTTTATACAAGTATTGTCTTCTTATAGAGCGAGCTTACCTTTTGGGGTAGGGTATATTAAGTCCCTACTTCATATCAGCTTGAGGTACACGCCTCCACCACGGTTATCGACCCAGCTGATTTGTGTAGACCTGTCTTAAGCAAGCGGTCAAGGGATAATCAAAAATCGCTTGCTTAAGAAGGTGTCTGCTTAATAGAGGTTCAGGTAAGATGGCCATATGATTGAGGATATACCCTTATGAGTTAAAAATTATGAAGAATTAGGTATACACTAGTTCAGTTATTGCATCATAGAAATAAAAAAAATAAATAAATAAAACAGCAAATATAAAAAAAAGAAATTTTAAAATAACAGCGTTTCCATAAGTTTTTTTTTTTTTAAAAAAATCAATGTTTGTCAAAAGAGTAAGCCTTTGGACTTAAATACTTTTTGTCACTGGTATACCCATTTTTTCTAAAGCTAAACCTCATTATGTGTAATTTGAAACCATCACCAATTCCAAGACGTGTAATTATTCTCATATTTATCTTTGCATAAGGATAGTACATACTTACATGGTTATAAATGGTTTAGCACTACTCATTCATGTTATCTTAGCGATACTTTTAGAATAATTTCTTCTGTGAGTCCATAAGTCCATAAATGTGTAAACTTGAATTTATCATTGCTGTCGTGTGGGTGTCTGTGTTCTGTGTCTCTTCCTCGTAGTGCCATGGGTTGGTCTTTGATCTGTGATTATGGCATTTGCTGGCCATCTCGCGTTTTTATCATTTATATGACAGGGGCGGATCCGCCAGGATTTCTGGAAATGGGGTTCATATTTATAAAGGTGTGGGGGATTCGCTTTTGCTGATTTTATGATTTTTCTTAAATATCCCATGAAAATGAAATAATTTGGTCTCACTACGACCAAATTATTTCATTTCCACAGGATATTTAAAACGGTGGGCGGGAGTTTGGGTTCAAGTGAACGCTCATGATGAACCCCTCTGGATCCGCCACTGTATGAGGTTGAGAGAGCTGGCTGCTTTAACTTTATGTATGCCTTTGTTTGTCTGAGTTCTGGCAGCGCCGGACTTATATAGGTCACTGGTTCTGGTGCCTGTTTTTCATGACGCCATGTCATATGTGGTTGTGGCATTACCAAGTCATACTCACTTTTTTGTTTTGTCATTTTAAAGCTTAAAAAATCCGTTGTGCAATTCGGAGGACGCAGTAACTGTTATGCTCTGTGCTATGCTTAACATGCCTCCATAAGACTACTTACTACCGTGGTATATATAGCTGTTCAGCCGTGCCACGCATGCACCCCTAAGCACCAGAATGTGTTTAATCTCTTTTTCGCACTGTGTGACTGATTTAATCTAAATTTGCACATTTTTTTTATTCCGGGTAGTCGAACTTATCCATATTCAGCAAACAGCATACCGAAAAGCCACACGACGACCTGTTCGGCGTTTGAGACAAAACGAATACGAACGCAACCCTGCTTACTGTCTACGCCCATAGAATAAACATATGTTCTTTTCGCGCCAAACTTCAAATAAACAACAACGTGGTACATTTTTGTAATCCCGTGACTACGGAAGCCCTGGAGGGACATTTTTACTTATTACTTATCACTTATTACTTACTACTTATTACTTATCACTTATTAATTATTACTTATTACTTACTACTTATCACTTATTACTTACTACTTTATACTTATCATATCACCGGGCCGCGTAGCGCATTCAGTAACGTGCCTGGCAACAGATGCGAGTCTGATTGCAGATCCAGGGGTCGCAAGTTCGATCCCGGCCCGGTTCCATACTTTCGTGGAGATTGATCATGGAATAATTTCTATGGTCATCCTCCTCCCTTCCGCTGAATCATTCAAGAAGGGTTGTTGTCAGTTACAAGTGAAAGTATGTGCACGAAGTACTGGTTAACTGCTTGTTCGAGCTTGCCCAGGAAAATATGTGGTTAGGTGAACTGACCATCCCGCAATGACAATAGCTGTTGACTTGGGACGTAAAGCAACAAAACAAACAAACAAGCAAACAAAACTTATCATATCATTATATCACCCATATAATGGCGGAGAATTCCA